>JBBPDB010000083.1:1931322-1952637 GCA_037974465.1 Brachypetersius altus
TCTCCTCCAGCATCAGTGTCTGACCTCATAAACGCTACAGAATGATGGAGACAGATTCACACAGAAACTCCAGAATCGTGTGGAAAGTCTTCAGAGAGGAGTGGAAGCTGTTAAGACTCCAGATTAAAGTCTATGATCTGAATATGTGTATGGCATCTGTGTGATTTTATTAATCAAAAAGTTTTTTTTGTTATTCTCGAGGCCCATTGTCCAGCATCAATGAATCAGACTGTTTTTGTTATGACGGCATGGAAATGGAGGGCCTCCTGCTCTGATACTCCTTATCACTTCACTGGGGGCGGAGCTACAGAGCAGTAGGCGTGGCAGACCAGTGCAAGCAAATGCGTTTCCTTTTTTTACATTCAAAACCGACTGTTTTTTTTCAAATTTTCAAACAATGTTGAAGGTATTTACATACTGGCTTACCAAACGAAACTAAAGCAAATAAAGTTTGATTTGTGTTTTTTGTCCTATTGAAAAGGGACACTGTTGTGTAATTGGTCACGTTATGCACTGCCTCACGTGACACAATTCAAGTTTTGTGATCTTTCTTTGTTTTCATACATCAGTGTTTTAGTACTACAATACCCAGCATGCACCACGCCGACACATTATATGAGTGTCGGTAACGCCCCCACGCTGATGTAGAGGCTAATGAATCCAGACGGGATATTTCCTCCCTAGACCTGACGTTAACTGTCTGACCAGTTATTAGAAAAGAGCACGCCTTCAGGAGTCCGTCCCAAACGCCTTGTAGCTTTCAGATGTTCCTCCCACCTTCAAGACTTCGGAAAGGAGGGCATCTGTAGTCTTTAACACTGACATTACACTCTCAAGCATTCATATACTATACAGATACTCCCTCAGCCTTTCAGGCAGGTAGGGGGGATCAGTGGCTCCAGGATCTGATTGGTTCAAGTGCTAAATAAAAACAAACAAATAAACAAATGAATGGTCAGTTATATAAAATAAAGGAATATGTCCAAAAGTTAGGTGAAATGGTCAGGGACCCCAACTCTGTCCATATATAATGTGAGTTATCAGTCCTACCAGAGATACAAAGTTTCATTTTCATGGGCATGTTGCTACATCTCACAGGTGAGTTGCCTTGGCGACCCTTCCTCTCAGCAGAGCTGGTGTGAGCTCTTTTTGGCATCAGAAAGATTAGGACCATATATGGAGTTCCCATACACACATTAGAGCGTCCAGGACAACATACCGACCGCCACTGGCCCCCGACTTTTCGCCGTAGAGCCGCTGCACCACGTTCAGTCTGAGCTCATCAAACCTAATGAAGTTTTAGGGCATCTAAAGTGAGTTGTAATTACGTAACTGAAAGGCCTCTAATTCTTTGGCGTGTCTCAGAAAGTCAGGCTTGCAGAAGGGTGACCCGTGTGACGCACCCTCGCTGGGACCCATCTGAGGGCAAAATCAATAGCAGTCAAGTTCAGGACCCACAGCAAAGTCCTCCGAGCGACGCCGCAGCGCTTTTCTTCGGGTTTTTAATAAAGAACAGCTCAAAGGCCTGTTCCAGATGGTCCTCAAGCCACATTGTGGGTCCTCTGAAGACGTTCCATTCACAACAGCTGTATGGTGTACAAACGTTTATGCTTGAAGACAGACGCTCCACCATCTCCTACCAAGAGGCAGTTCTGAAGGGGGTTGGATTGTTTGCTCAAAAATGAATTGTTTGAAAAAACAAACCGAGCTGCAGCACATGTTCATTCAGTCAGCAGTTATGATTTCATCTAACAGTGTCAGGAAGGGAACCAGTCACTTTAAATATAATATATATAATAAACACCACACATGTACATATATGTGAAATATAAATACTGTGTATATTTATACATGCGTACAGTACCAACAAAAATCTCAGTCAAGGGAGAAATGCTATTTAAATTTGTTTAGCTGAGCAGTGAATGTTTTAGAAGCGAATATTTGAATATATAATGTAGTAAACAGTGATTTTCTGTGTGTCTGTGTGTTTGATGAATCATTCTCAAACCTCTAATCATAGAAGCCTCAAATTCCTCAATCAATACTTAATGAGATTAAATCTGGAGCTGAACCTGCGTTCCTCCACCCAGCTCACATATCTCCCAGGACTTTTACAAAAAAGCAAATATTTCTATTATTTAATGCTTTGTTTGTAAAGCAGAGGCCTCCAATCACTGGGTCACGGAAACTGATGATGGTGATGATGATGATGATGATGATGATGATGGTGATGATGATGATGGTGTTGGTGACGATGGTGATGATGATGATGGTGATGATGATGATGGTGTTGGTGATGATGGTGATGATGACGATGGTGATGATGATGATGGTGTTGGTGATGATGGTGATGATGATGATGGTGTTGGTGATGATGGTGATGATGATGATGGTGATGATGATGATGGTGATGATGATGATGGTGTTGGTGATGATGGTGATGATGATGATGGTGATGATGATGATGGTGTTGGTGACGATGATGATGATGATGATGATGGTGATGATGATGATGGTGTTGGTGATGATGGTGATGATGATGATGGTGATGATGATGGTGATGATGATGATGGTGTTGGTGATGGTGGTGATGATGATGATGGTGATGATGACGATGGTGATGATGATGATGATGATGATGGTGATGATGGTGATGATTGTGATGGTGATGAAGGTAATGACAACGATGACGATGGTGATGATGATGATGATGATGGTGGTGATGATGGTGATACTGGGGATGATGATGATGATGATGATGATGATGATGATGATGATTGTGATGTTGATGAAGGTGATGACAACGACGATGATGGTGATGAAGACGATGAAGATGATGATGATGATGATTGTGATGGTGATGAAGGTGATGACAACAATGATGATGGTGATGAAGACGATGAAGATGATGATGATAATGGTGAAGACGAAGAGGCAGTTACAGCAGTTACAGCAGTATGATCTGATTCCCTCTGTTCTTATGATTTGACAACATGATTCAGTTATTTAGTAAAACCCAGCAGCAGCTGAAGACGCTGGAGGATCTGGAGGGGCTCTGGATTGAGGACGTCTCTCCGATTTCTCGTTGTTTACTCTCCGTTCTCATCAAGCATTACGAAAGAAGACTCAGAGCTCCATGTTGGCAAATGGCGGTAAACTGTGGAGGTGCCAATTATAGCTTTGGTAAAAAATGACTGTTTTTATTTTCTGACACTACGTTTATATTAATGACAATAACAGTCATACAATAATGGAACCAACTGTTTATTCATATCACGCATGTAGTTCATCTGATGGACAACGTGTTTCTCAATAAAATATCAATAAAGACACGACTTGAATGAACCCCCCGCCCATCCGCCTGTTTCTGAGATAGACTTCGGTTCTCTTTTGTGTTTAGCTCTGCAGTCTTCTTTGTAATGACCCCCCCTTTCACCCCCCCAACACCCCTCATAATGAATCAGACAAGGTAATAATGGGACGTTGATGTGTTTGGTAATGAAGTGTCTGTCATAGAAGGGGCTTTCTCTCTGTGTCCTGCTTTATTGCTTCACTTCAGTGAACAACACGCTATTAAAATCGCAGACCAGAGCGAACTAAAGCAATTCATCTCTCGCACGCTCTGAAAACCACGCGGCGCTGCGTCTCCGGGCCCAAAATAACCCCCGTCATGTAAACACAGCTCGAAGGTAAGCCAGCGACCGGACAGCGAAATCCAGTTCACGGCTGAAACGTGTGCTTCCCTTATATAGAGCTGCTCCTGAGAGCGTGGAGCTCTTCTCCCTTTAAGGCACTGTGGGCTTGATGGAGCTCCTCCTGATCTGAGCTGCTTAAGTAAACAGGCAGGAACTGAAAGAACATACAGCGGTGGGTGAAGCTCCTGGCCTGCAACCCCCCCTGCAAGACCTGGCCTTCCTCACACACACACACACACACACACACACACATATAAACACACACACACACATATACAGACACACACACATATACACACACACACTCCTTCAAGATGTTCTTATTTGTTATAATGTTTCTCCTCACAAAGACTAAATAACAACAGCTGTTTCCTGTCAGCGTTCATTTATTAAAAATAAACTAAATTCATTTTCGGATTCGTCTTAAACATTAGAATCAGAACTTCAAGGGTCAGAAAACTTTCCCTACACGTTGTACGTCAGCACAGTGCTTAAATTCCTCGCTTCAGAGGACACTCCCACCTCCACCCATAAACCACAGTGGTGTAGACGCGTGGGGGGGTGGGGGGGTGGGCGGTTGTCTCAGACGGGTATTTTCGGGGCATCAGTGGGGTCAGGCTTACCACAGAGATCGGTATGTCTCTCTCTCTCTCTGTATATATATATTTATATATATATATATATATATATATATACTATATATATGTCTGCAAACTTTTGGACACTTTGGCTTCTGTATGACGATAGCAAAACGTTCCTGAAAACACACTCACACACACACACACACACACACACACACACACACACACACACAGTGTGTTCATGTTTTCCTCCTCTCTAGGTACATTTAGTCCCCAGAAAGCACCAAATACACAGTCAGTAAAATCAGACTCTGGGCTGTTTGGCCAAAAACTAGCCTGAAAAGTATCACAACACCAATCTAAAATAATCTCGCTTTCATGCATTCACTTGAAATCTCCATGTTATTTTTAGACCGCTGCCTTTGTGTTTTATTTATCTGGGAAAGAGTTTGCTGAGAATGTAAAAGACTGCAGTCAGCAGCTCCGAAGACTTTGATGTAAATTGTTATTTGACGATCTTTCTTATGTGCCGATCCAGTGCTGGAGTTACGGAGACCAAGAGATCTGCTGCTAATCCTCTGTGTCATTCATGAAGGACTTTCTGAACAAACCCTGAGTTAATTTCATTAAGTCGTTCCATTAATCTCCTTATTAAGCGTAAATTATTCCTCCTCTTTCACGTTAGATACGTGGTAAAGAACTTAATGTAACCAAGGAAGGATAACCAGGCAGCGAGCTCCAGCACTAGCAGTATCTACATCATGGGCCTTATTGTTCCGTGCGAAGTGACTGATGATAGTGTAATGTCAGCTGTCAAACCTGTCATAGCCGAATGGCTGGCAGTTTGTCAGTGTCAAAACTACATCACAGTCTCAGCCTGCTGTACTGCAACAACGGGGATAAAAACGTATACATTATTGTCACCATCCAAGAGTCGTTTTCATATGAATGTGCACGTTGCCATAAGTCATCATTCAGATTGTATATTTGGGATATATTAGTTTAGGTTGGCTGTTTCAAGAGTTATTGGATCTGCATGACACATCTTAGCTGGGTTTTCTGATTTGTTGGTTTGGAACCATAACCATTGGTCCCTCTTTGACTTTAGGGACTTAACTTCCATTCAGCCCCAAGAGCATTAGAGAAGTCAGCACAGATAGCAAGGCCTGGCTTCCAGTCGGCATTCCAGTTCATCCCAAAGGTGCTTGATGAAGTCAGGGTTCTTTGCAGGCCAATTAATTTCGTCAGCATTTCAGTATTTATCTCTCCAGCTAATGCTCCATTGTGCCTGGTGTCCTCAGGCATGCGTAGGTCTCTCTGTGGCAGCCCAGTCTGTGTCACCACCGAGGACCAACTAGGGCTTGGCGATTAATCCAAAAGTAATCGAAATCGATATTCAGAACATATAATCGCTCAAATTTTTCCAGGTCGATTATTTCGATTACTTTCCCTTTAAAAACACTACCGCGTGTGGAGTCACGTGACCCCGCTCCGTTACGCCGACATGTCGAGCACGGAGAGCTTAAACACTGACACAACTGAGCAACTTGTCAGGGACCTATGAGGGCAAAAAATAAATAAATAAATAAATAAATAAAATAATCGTTCATTAATCGGAATCGAGTTAAAATGTTCAATTAATCGAGATTTTGATTTTAGGCCAAATGGCCCAGCCCTGCTTCCAACGCTGCTTTGGACTTTGGCAGTGAATGAGCTTGTGTGGGTCTGAGGAGTTTCCAGTTCCCTGTAACAGCACTAGCACGGCAGAAAGTTCATGAACTAACTTGTTGGAATGCTAGCATCCCATGAAAGCCAAGCTGCTGAACACATTTTTTTTCCTGGCAGTATTTGTCTATGACAGTATTAATTATGTTCAGAAATGATTGTGGTAGAAATAGGCAAACCCACGAGTATACACTCATAATAATATACAATACTGTATGATTATACTGTCATTTAGTCATTTTCACAAACGTTTAGATTGTTATTTACATTTTTGTTTACATTGTTGTTTTCTCTAAATTGAAAATGTCTAATGTGTTAAAGTTACTGCAAACTGACATAGTGACGCTCTTCTATGAAAAACAAACAAAAGGCTAAGTGTCCCCAAACTTTTGACAGGCTGTGGACACAGGGCTGAAGGGTCACCCCATGATGGACGGCGGCTCTGGTTTACCCAGCGGTCCTGAGCTGCATGGCTGAGCACTTTTCCAAGCACTGGATAAGTTACAGGGCGCGACACACGGGACGTCCTGTCAAGACCCATCTGCTGTCAAAGCATTATTTAAAACTTCAGATCAAAACGGGTTGTGATGGAGAAAACAAGACCATTTCAAAGAGCCAATGTCCAAGACTGAAATGAAATCTACAGCAAACTGTAGCATGAAATAATGACGTAATGGAATAATTATGATTATGAGTATTAGTAGTGAAAACTAATACTAATTATCGGGGAATGTCGGGGAGGTGGTGGCGTAGTGGGTAGGATACTTGCCTCTAGACCAAGAGGTCATGGGTTCGAATCCGAATCCTACCATTGGGTCCCTGAGCAAGACCCTTAACCTCAAGTTGCTCCAGGGAGAGACTGCCCCCTGTAGGTAGGAAATGGAAGTTGCTCCAGGGAGACTGTCCCCTGTAGGTAGGGAATGGAAGTCGCTTTGGATAAAAGCGTCTGATAAATGCAGTAAATGTAAATGTAAATGTAACTTTTAAGCTGCTGTTTGAATTTGGAGCAGCCTGTGGTTCATTATGAGCTTGCTGGCAGCATAACAGAGACCCAAGATGGGCACTTGACACTGGCCCATGGTTGGACTGCTTATTAAAAGGACGGCTTACTTCCAGTACATTTTATAGATTCACTTTCATTTATAGATGATAGTTTCCTCATTCTGTCTTGCAAAAGCATGGGGTGATCTCATTCTGCTAAATAAAGTAACCAATTGAGCCCATATCTAGTGATTTAAAGTCTCCATGAGAACAGAAGCACCTCCTTTCTTGTTTTATTTTTTTCTCTCTCCATTTTTATCTGTTGAGGATAGGCAAGAGTTAAATGTAACAGGTTTTCTCAAGTCTGCCACGATGTTGTATGCAATAAGTTCCGCATGATGACCCAATATGCAGTGAGAAAGAAGGAGAGGATGTTGGACAGTAGAGGAGGCAAGAAACAGCAGTTCGAGCAAAAATCTTGTCCAAAGCGATGCCGCCTCTTATCTGGGCTGAGTGGAGGGATAATACCATTTAACTTTACATGTCAGGCTGTTTCTCTTTCTGAATGCTCGCATTTTCTTTCTCTACTTTAGACGGTGGGATATTCACCGTTTTCTTATGGCTGCTGTTGTTTAAAAATTTTCCTCCCCGTCCCACTCCTTCCGTGTTCAGTTTTCTTTTTGCTTTGCATTTTTTAGAAGCAATGTTCTTGCTAAAGCCGCTGAAAGAGCTGCGGGCCAAGAGAAAAGGTACACAGAAATTTGGCTTTTTGGCTGTTTGTGTGTGTGCTCGCGAGAAAGCTAGATTCAAATTGTGATTGACTAGAATTGTGGCATGCTGAAACTGAGTGCTTGCCTTTTTTTGTTATTCTTTATTGTTTAAGATTTAAATGTTGTTCTTAAATGAGCTGTCTTTAAATCATTTTTGACCTATTGCTTCTGTGTGAGTACATAAGGTCTTGCCATCAGAATACTTGCTGCTGTGTTTTTGTTTTGCTATTTCCCCCTCTCCTTTACATCCAGAAATGGGTCAACTGGAAACAGAAGGCTTCTCCTATGCAAAGCAACATTTTTCTGTGTGCTTTCTGACCAGTCTGATTAGATTATCACTTTCAGTCTTTTCTGGAGTGCAGTGGCTGCCTTGGAAAAACACCCTCTAGGCCTTTTCTGAATTATGCTTTCACTTCCTGGGACATTTCTTACACAGAATTCATGCTGTGACCCCACTGACACCATCAAATCATGACTAACCTCAGAGACTTCTCATCCTCCAGGTCTGCATTCAGCAAAGGTGTCTGACTGGAGCTCCCCCACTACGGAGTCAAACACTGTCCATGGCTCATCCACTCTCCCACGAATGCCAAGTCAGGCCCCAGTAGAGCAAGGTGACCCTACACATTGCACCTAGGCCTCGATTTGATTACATCTAATAAAACTCTGTGACCTTGCCCCCGCGTTGCAGCTTTGCTGCACCTAGTTGTGTCATGAATGCTAATATATGTCCTTCTGTCACTACCCCTCCTCCCTATGGCTCTAGATGACACAGAAGTGCTGAAACGTGGCCAGCAAGACCGAAAGGTGCGTCCTGTCTCCATGTTCGAACCCACTGAGTCACCCGCAGCATCCTTACGCAAGAACCAAAGCAGTGAGGACCTTGTTAGGGACGCCCAGGTAACAGCCTTAATAACAATTGCATGTGGTTTTGTGGAATTCAGCATAACTGTTAAGCAATTCAACCGTATATCAAAACTAGTGAGGGAGAGTGAGGGGAAAAAAAACATGGTTGCATAGACATGAATCAGCTAGGAATCTGCTCTAGGACCATCTTTGTTTGAGATCTGATTTTCAAACAGTACTGAAAATATCAAATTGGAGTCACATTAAGGCAAAAACACCCACAATTTGTTTAGATTTAACCTGATGACTCAATTTATTTAGACCAGTGGTTCTCAGCAGGTCCTGTCTCAGGAACCTGCCTCAGGAACCTGCCTCGTGAAACCAGTTTGCCCTTCAAAAGATTTTTTCTACAAATTTAATTTTTAAGCTTCAACCAGTTTTCAATGTAAGGGGGGGACAGGGATTGATTTTGAGTACAGGCTTAATGTTTACCATTGGGATACCAATAACGGGTCTCAGGTGCACACTGTAAGCAGGACATATAAGAAACCTTTTAAAACAGAAGTGCACGGTCAGTTTTGTAAACTAAACCGCTGAAGAAGCTCAATGAATTACCTGCATGCTTCAATGTACCTCAAGGGAGCAATTGGCTCACACAGTTTGCCTATGCCTTATTTTCCCTCTCATGCAGAGTGCTGTCAAAAACACTGTCAAGGTTCCCCCTCCAGTGCCAAGCAAGCCCAGACAGGTCAACCTGCCCCCTGGTGGTCAGATCGGGTATGGCAAGCCTGCCCTCAACACTGGAACCTTCCCTGGAAAGAGCAAGCCAGCCAGCCAGCAGCAGCCTGCTGGCCATTCCCGTGTGCCCCTTCCCTCATCTCAAAGCAATACCTTGCCTCTGCCTTCCAAGCAGGAGGCCCCTCCTGCTGCCACTGTCCGACCTTTTACCCCCGAGCCCCCAGGGGCCAAGGATCCTGCTGGGCAGGCATTCCGTAAACCTCAGACTCTGGCAGCCAGTTCCATCTATTCTATGTACACAAAGCAGCCCACCCCAGGCAAGGTCTTCCAGCAAGGAATTCAGGGAGCACTGAATCGCACCCAGAATCGCAACAACTTTGTTAGTGGTGAGTGAAACACTTGGTTCAGTTAATTGTCAGATTTAGTGAATGTGTGTGAGGAGGAGAACCATCAAACTGTCCTCCAGGCCCGAAGTTTGACACCCCTGCTTTAAAGCCTGTGTTTAAAAGTGTGGTCTAGTGACCTGTTATAAAGTAATATATGTAATATGTAATGTAATATAAACCTTTATTAGTCCTACAAGTGGGAAATTGCTTTGTCTAACAGAAAATGGACAGTACAAAGAGCAGCAAATATTAAGAAAACAATAGAATGGAATAAAATACTACACGAATAGTACCGTATGAAGTGTGTATTTTTTAGGAGCATTCTTGTAGTGAGATCAAATGATTATTAACGATCAGCATGAACTTCGCACAATTGACAAATAATAAATTAATTATGGTACTGTACACAAATATTCATGGTGCTTTTTAAAGTTCATTTAGCTTTGAGCTGTGAACACCTGTGGGTTATTTCAAATTATTTGTTCCTTTGAATCATTAGGAATCAACACAAAGTACTGCTTTTTAGTGTGTGGTTATTGACTGCAGTGTGCTACAATGGATGTATTTTTCATACACTCCACTACATAAAAACTGACTCTTATGTTCTGGATGTTTCTGGAGCAAAAGTAGGACAGTAGTGCTGATCTTGTTCCTTTTTTTCCTTTGGTGTCCACGCAGTGTACGGAAAGCCTGTTATCTCAGGAGGTCAGCAGTTCCAGTCACAGAATGTAGAGAACCCCTACCTGGAGCGGCCTAATGAGACTGAGGTAGACCACGGCACAAATGTCAGTCCTGCTCCAGAGAACCATGAGACAGAGCGGGTCCCGAGGCCACTAAGTCCCACCAAGCTGCTGCCCTTTATCTCCAACCCCTACCGCAATCAGAGTGATGTGGACTTGGAGGCCCTGCGGAAGAAGCTCTACAATGCTCCCAGGCCCCTCAAGAAGCGGAGCTCCATCACTGAACCTGAAGGCCCTGCTGGCCCCAACATTCAGAAACTCCTCTACCAGAAGACCACACTGGCTGCTATGGAGACCACTGTGAACTCCCCAAGTCCTGCAGAGGAGGAGAATGCCCCAGCTTCTGATTCCCTTACCCCTGAGAAGGCCTTGTCCGAGGCCCCCGAACAGCCGCATTCAGACCCACCAGCACCTACAGCTGTACTGAAGATTGATGGTGAAGACTTTATCCCACCTCCACCACCTCCACATCCAGCCCCACGTCCTGATGATGCTCTCATACTCCCACCCCCTCCCCCTGAGGTAGTGGAGCAGCTGTCTGGGCTTCAACCGCCTTCAGAGAGCTATTTGGAGGAGTTCCCTCCGTACCCTCCTCCCCCATACCCCAGCGGGGCAGAGCAGGATGCACTGGGAGAAGACACCTTCAGTATGAAACCACCAGAGGTCACAGGCCAAGTTCCTCTTCCACCTGTAAGTATCTAAGAGTGCTTCCACACAGCGGGCTTCATATTTATTTCAGCCGATCCTGAAACCAAGGTCCCTGTTCTTGTTTGTGAGGCAGCAGTTCTGGTTCTGTGTTTAACTGAAGTATGTCTGGTGTCATTCAGGCAGATTGCATAATAAGCACCTTGCTGGTCACTGGTTGGAATGATGACTTAGTTTTATTTTCCTTTGTTTGGAGTAACTCCAATAATAGTTGTATTTGTTGGGTCACATTGAAACAGTTTGCAGGTGCTTTTGTGTGGCTTATTCTACTAGGATGGGTGCAGTAAGGGAAATCCAGATAGTGGCTGGGAGGTCGCAACAACTGGGAGAAAAAATTGGCGAACATTAGATTTTTTGCTGTACTATAGTCCTACATTTACATTTATGGCATTTAGCAGACGCTTTGATCCAAAGCGACTTCCATTCCATACCTACAGGGGGCAGTCTCTCCCTGGAGCAACTTGGGGTTAAGGGTCTTGCTCAGGGACCCAGTGGTGGTGTGCTGGAGGTAGGATTCGAACCCATGACCTCTTGGTCCGGAGGCAAGTATCCTACCCACTGAGCTACCGCTAGTCCTGTCTTTGAGTAAGCCAGACAAAAGCTGTGCAGTTCACACAGGCCTCCCCTTTCAGTGGTTAAGTAATTAATCCCAGTACAGGGTCTGTTTTCGTTAGACAGTAGGGGTGGTTTTATCTTTAATCGGGTACAATTATGTTGAAATTTTTGAAAGCTTACTTCTTTGTGTTTTTCCATTTGCCACCTTATAGATGCAAAGATCATTCCACCATAGAAGCATCATTAATTCTTTCCACCCAAGCCTCTCTATATAAGTATAGAGCTATATATAAGTCTAAGTAGCTAAAATAAATAAAATAATATTTTTTTCTTTTAGTGCTCTTGTATTTACTCTTAATGAGCTGTGTCCCATTTAACCCTGAAAGGGCTCTTTATTCAAGGAGGAAAGTAAGTCTAATCAGCTTACATAATCCTGTTACGTGAAGCTGGTGCGTTTTTGCAGCAGTTCAGTCCCTGCTGATTTTTTTTCCTCGTTATGCAGGAACAACAGTTGTTCATGCACTCATGGTGGAGGATATGACAGTTATCCTCGCTGCTGACAGTTTTTACTGATGAGTCAGGGAGTTCTACATCCGCTTGGTGAGGTGGTGGATCTCCGTTAAATGAAGCATCTGCTTTTCTCAGGGCAAGAGGACAAACTTGCGGAAGGTTGGATCTGAGCGCATCGATCACAGCATGAGGGTCAAATTCAACCCTCTGGCTCTTCTTCTCGACTCCTCTCTGGAGGGAGAGTTTGACCTGGTGCAGAGGATCATCTATGAGGTGAATTTTTTGCCACTACCTGTGTGCCTGACACTGTGGTATGTTTATACTTGATAGTATTTCATGTTGAAAGTGAATACTGCTTTTCTAAAGTCAAGTCCATCCCTTTCTGGAAGTTTTTTTTTTCTTTTCCAGGCTCATATTTCTATGTATTGAATGAGGATTTTAATTTCCATAGGTTGAGGACCCAAGTCAACCAAACGACGAGGGCATCACAGCTCTGCACAATGCTGTCTGTGCCGGGCACACAGAGATTGTTAAATTCCTGGTACAGTATGGAGTCAACGTTAACGCTGCGGATAGTGACGGCTGGTGAGTTGTAAGAAGGAATGTATGGATTAAAAAGAAGAATTTACTAAACCACTTTTGCTTAAAGATTAAAACAGAGTCTCAGAGTGAATTACATGAAAATGAAATTGACCTCGGCAACACCGTTGACTGTTAAACGGGTTTCGTTTCTATTTATTAGCTTTTGAATATACAAACTCTTTAATGCAGGATTGTTCAGACAATAATGTCCTTCGATATGGTTGTTATGAAGCATTAAACATATATCTGTGCTCATGTGCTAGGACCCCCCTGCACTGTGCAGCCTCCTGTAATAATGTGCAGGTGTGTAAGTTCCTGGTGGAGTCTGGGGCCGCCGTGTTTGCCACCACCTACAGTGACCTGCAGACAGCAGCGGATAAGTGTGAGGAGATGGAAGAAGGTTACACCCAGTGCTCACAGTTCCTCTATGGTGTGTATGCCGGATGCTGTACTTGATGTAGTATTTCATTATTTTATATCAGGGTTAGACAACTCTGGTCCTGGAGGGCAGGTATTCAGCATCTGGAGATTGAATGCCAGTTTTAGTGAGTTTGTTTGAATTGGGGAAACTACCAAACTGGACCAGACCAGAGTTGTTTTAGATCTTTTCTAATGCTTTAATGATTTGTTCTTACTTTTTTTGCTCTTTTTTTTAATGAATTCTGCTAAAAAGTTAAGGGGATATGTTGAATTTTTATTTTTTTTCTTTTACCATATTTGCTGGGGGTTATTTTTCCTCAAGCATTAGACTGTGAAAATACCATGTTTTGTTCTTCTGAGCCTTGGATGTTCAGCTCCAGTCCTGGGGGTATGGTGCCCAGTATAGTAGTTCATTGCCCTGCTTAAACACTCTGGTTCAACTGACCTGTTAATTCCCAGGTTTAGTGAATGTGTTTGAGGAGGGGAATTACCAAACTGTGCGATGACCCCTACCCCCCCAGGATTGGAGTTGGGTATTTCTCACGTAAACTTAAGTATATGTATGACAGTAGTGACCAATGTGAAGAATTAATTTCCATAAACACTTTTAATCAATTGAATTACGCACGATTTTGTTGGATCGGATGTAGCAGATCTCCCAAAACTGAGTTTGTGACCACTCTGCTTGTTCCAGGCGTCCAGGAAAAGATGGGCATCATGAACAGAGGTGTGGTTTATGCACTGTGGGACTACGAGAGTGCGGAGGATGACGAGCTGCAGTTCAGAGAGGGAGACTGCATGACTGTGGTACGGAGAGAAGATGAAGATGAAATCGAGTGGTGGTGGGCGCGGATGGGAGACAAAGACGGTTATATCCCCAGAAACCTGCTCGGGGTGAGTATGAGGGTATGGGCATAAGGGCAAAGAATACATTGCTGTTATAAAGGTTTTCAGATGTGGCTTCAAATCATAGTTACTGAACTAGTTGAACAGTATTGACCTCAGGCATTGTTGAGTAAGGGTGGGTGGGACAAATACAAAGTATTGTGATATTTTGGGTACAAAAAAAGCTAGGTTCAAGCATCAATACCTTATCCGTCAGAATGTCAATACATGTTGGTTAACCAAGCTACTGAAATGCATTGTCCTTTTAGTCCACAAGATGGTGCTGTGTGTTAATTTCAATTCTGAAGAAATAAAATGCAAACAATCTCATGCAATAATTCAGCAAATGCAATTCAGTGTAAAATATTTTATTTTTGTAATTATAATTCCATCTCTGTATTCCACTCATGTATTAATGTGCTGGTCTTGGCCATGTCTTGTCACTTGAGTGAGAATAAGGATAGGAAGCCTTTCTGTTTAAAACAAACAAACATTTCTTGAGAATTTACTGCTAAGGAGACGGTCAAATTACCTCCTTTTGCCCGGTGGTTGGTGATCCATGTGTCATTTGCTATTGTGGCACTTCTTTTGTGATGGGCTTTGTTTACCTGTGAATGAAGAAAGGTAAAAAGTGTTTAAGCAAAAAAAGAGGCAGTGAGGTTCCAAGTAGTGTTTGAAGTAAAACTTACTGGTGACTTCCTACATTCAGTTGTCCAAGCTAAAGGTTGGAGATGGAATCACTTATTACATTTTCATTTTATTCACATTACTGGGTGGGTTTGTAACATTTGAACGCCTTTTAATTAAGGCCAAAAATTTGTTTGTTTGATTTTGGCCAAGTCTGCTAGAGTTTAGAGCAGTTTAAATAATGTGGTTGCATCTGAGTAATTGGATGGCCACTTTCCACAATGCAATAAAATCCCACCATAATGGACAGTTGTTGTATAGATGCTCTGACTGCAGTATCTCGGTTAAATAGTTGACTCAGATTTAAGCTGTTTTTCAGGTAAGAAACAGTTGCGGAATTCTTAAGCACTGATGTACGTCGCTCTGGATAAGAGCTTCAGCTAAATGCTGTAAATGTAAAACTACATTGTAATTTACATATAAAATAATAATACATTCCTTCTAAAAGCTCACAATGACCCCCTATGAACCATTTCTACAGCTCCTTAGTGTGGGCACAATGTTTTGCTCTTAGCATCTTGTAAACCCAACATTTTCACTACCTGTGTATCATCAGGACCATTTTTTTTCCCTGTTTTTCACCACAGTTGTATCCAAGAATAAAGCCACGACAGAGGAGCTTGGCTTAAAATCTGCTACAGCTGGACGACGCATGGTACATTCTCCACATCCGCAGAGATGAACTGGCCCACAGAGCATCACTCTTCTCAGACGGGCTAAAGACTAATGCGTAAGGACAAACCGATGAAGAGACCAAAACATGAAGGAACCTTTATTTTTTTCTCAAAGAACAACTGAACTGACAATGAACTGAAACAGATGAGTTTATGACCACTTTGTTCTTTTGACTCATCTGAAGCACTTTTCCAATTCGTCATATTTTTACATGTGTTTTTGCAGTACTGTCTTTCTTATTCTAACCCTGGTCTTGTGTCATTCATGTCTATGATATAACTGAGTAGTTCTGTCATTGGAGTATGTCTTGTTTAGCGAACCTATACTTTTACTATGATTCTCCTGGGGCTTTTGTTACACAGATTTTATATATGGAGGGCTATCACCATCCCTATTCAGTGCTTTGCTATCAGACTAATGAAATACAATTATGCCTTGTAAATGCATTGAACTGTGTTTGGACAGTGTTGAAACAATCTTGAGGAAGGGAGGTTTTGAAATAGTCAGGCATCTACTAATAAAAAAGTGGGGCCCTCAGACTCCGAGCAGTACAGTCTCATATAAGCTGCATCTGCCACAATACGGAGACATTTAAATAATTTAATCACCAATTAAAGATAATAGTGAGGGGGTTTTGAATCACTTTTAAGGACTTGGGGACACACTTTTCTCCATATTACTATTACTTGTCAAATCCAGTAAAGTATTTACACTATAGGCCTAGTGATTTGGGACAACTTCTGTTACCTTCTGTCAGTATTTGCATTACAGCAAAGTCTCTGCAGCATATTAATTTGATCTAATACTAAAAATGTCTTCAGTGTGTTGCAGATCAAAGTATGTTAACTTTAGAGCACCTGAAATCAATGGTCTGTCCATTTATTTTCTCAGGTGAACATTTTTTCACTCGCATTTCACCAGCGTAAAGTGCAGGTGTTTCCGGATTCTGTTGGGCAATCCTTAACGAAGAGCTTTTGTAAGCCTGTGTCGGATTACTGGTGGTTCTATGATGAAAGTGATGTTTGGTTTAACCATTTTTTTTTCACTCCTTGTCTAAATATACCAACTTTTTGTAGCATATCTATCGCAGTAGCTTTGTAATATTCACATCATATGCCATTGTTTGAGCAGATCTATTTATTTTGTTATTTTATATCCAATTTCTCACCTCAGTCTTTTGATTTGTAACCTCACTTATCAACCACTTCATAAAACTATGCCTTTGCATCATCATAGTCAGTCTCTTTGTTGTTTTACAGTGATAGATTAAAAGTGTTATAAACATGCCAACATTTTGAAATAAAATTTGATTTCAAAGGATTGTATATATTGGCAGTGGATGGCTTGGTGCTGTTGAGTTGAAACCATGTTAGAACTACACACACATTTTTCTAATATATACTTTTGTGTTTGTATATTTGCACCAGTATTTTACAGCTTTGCTGGTTGTTCAGTCTTTCAACTGCAGATGGCACTGTTCAACATATCATCTTTCAAGACAGCCGACATAAGGAGCCTGATTAAACAAGACCCATTAATTTAATTAAATTTAAATCAAATGTTGATCTTTCTAGGCCTGACTGTTCAGTACTGAATGGTCAGTACACATAGGCCCCATTTCAGGGCATCAATGGACAGCTCAATTGTAGTTATAGGAGAACAACAACTGCCAGTTTTTGGGAACCGGTTCATGAATTCAACTTCTTCAGATATTATTTACTGAACACAGCAGAGTTGTTAGGCTTGGACGTCAAAGGCTACAGATACAAAAATACACGCAGATTTACTGACTGGTAAATCTAAAATGAAACCCACCTCCAACCGCCCACATCAAATTATTACACCACTCCCACTCACCAAAAAGAAGGGTCTTTATCCACACCCTGCCTTCAAAACAAGATGCCCTATTCAAATAGAATAGAATAGAAACCTATACCAACAGTACAGTATAAAATGTACACTATACAATCTAGAAATATAAAATATGGACAAGAGTAATGTAACATTTGTATTTAAAATATTTATATATGTAAACTATGGGTAAAGACATGTATGCAAAAAAAAATTGTACATATTGCACATAAGAGAAACTACCATGGTGTACTGGATGTGTGTGCATGTTTGTGTGTGTGTGTGGTCATCTGCGAGATTATTGTTGTACAGTCTGACAGCAGGTGGAAGGAAAGAGCTGTGGAATCTCTTTGTCCCACACCATAGGTGCAGCAGCCTGCCACTGAAGGAGCTGCTCACTGCTGTCAGAGTCTCCTGCAAGGGGTGGGAGGAGATGTCAAACAGGGATGACCGCTTCGCCACCATTTCCCTATAATTCAACACCTCCACTGGGTCCAGAGGGCATCCTAGTGCAGAACTGGCCCTCCGGATCAGTCTGTTCAGTCCCTTTCTGTCCCCAGCCGACCACAGAGGGCTGATGCCACCACAGAGTCATGGCATGGTCCTCAGGAGCAGCCCCTGCACCTGAGGAGCAGAGAGCATTTGTGTTGTGAGTCCAGTCCAGTTTATTGTTCAGATGAACTCCAGGGTACCTGTAGTTCTCCATAGCCTCAGTGTCCAGGCCCTGGATGTTAAGTGGTTGCAGTGGAGGATGTTTGTGCCTGCGGACACGGTGACCATTATGTCAAACGTGAACACACCACTGCACACAGTGTGAACAGCTTGAAATTCCACCTCTACATGTAACACATTCACCAAGTGAAGCAGGGGGCAGCTACGAACACGGCGCCTGGGGAGCAGTGTGTGAGGACCTTGCTCAGGGTACCTTAGAGGTGCCTTGTGGTCTTGAAAATTGAACCCACGACTTTCTGATCCCTAGGCTACCAGCTGCCCCTATTTGCTTGCACCAGTTCACAAAGTCCTGGGTCAGTTCTCTGTACTCAGTGATGAGGCAGACTATTGGAGAACTTCTGAAGGAAGCAGTGGGTGGAGTTGTGAGAGAAGTCTGCAGTGTAGACCGTGAAGAGGAACGGTCCCAGAACTGTTCCCTGTGGGGCTCCAGTACTGCAGAGGACCCTGTCCGGCATATAGGGTGGTCCGTTAGTGAGGTAGTCCAGTATTCATGTTGTGAGGTGATGATCCACTCCTGTGTTCTCCAACTTGTCCCTCAGGATTGTGGGATAGATGGTGTCGAAGACATTGGAGAAATCAAAGGACATGGTTCTCACAAAGGTCCCAGTGATCTCCAGGTGAGAGAGGGAACGATGTAGGAGGTCGGCATCATCCACTCTAATGCCAGGCAAACTGAAGTGGGTCCAGTGATGAGCTCACCAGGGCCCGAAGCTGAGCAAGAACCAGCTTCTAGTGTTGCAAGATCCTGACAGTGCCTCAGAACATATGTACATTAGTGAACATACACTATATGAAAAAGTATTACAGCAATTTTAATTGCATTGCATTCAAATGCATAGACTTTAATATGGAGTTTTTTGCAGCTTTAACAGCTTCCACTCATCTTGGTAGGCTTTCCACATGATTTTGGAATGTTTCTATGGCCAATTCATTCTGTAGAGCATTTATGAGGTCAGCCACTGATTATAGTCGAGAAGGTCTGGCTCACAATCTCCTTTCCAGTTCATCCCAAAGATGTTGGATGGCGGACCAGTCAACTTTCATGCCAAACTCATCCAACCATGTCTTAATGGAGCTTGCTTTGTGCACCGGGGCACTGTCCCTCTGCAATAGAAAAGGTTCTTCGCCAAACTGTGGCCACAAAATTGGAAGCATGGCGTTGTTCAAAATGTCTGAAGCATTAAGATGACGCTTCACTGTAAGTACAGGGTCTAACCTAACCCTGGAAAACAGGTGTGTGGCAATGCTTTTGTCTATGTAGTGTATGTTTTGGAGATAAGAGGTGTTTATTAAGTATTCTGAATAAACAGGCCGGCTTGGCTCTCTCCTAACAGCATGATCTTTTGTGATTTTTTATAATTTAATAAAAGCTGATTGTTTGTGAAGGTGGGTGGGACATACTCCTTCCCTCAAAGAAATTAGATGATGTAACAAACCTCTAAGGGGGGATTTCAAAGATAAGCTTTAAAGACATTTGGGGGTATTTCATGCTTGGTTAGCTTGATGCTGAAGTAGAGGTGGAGAGACCAGTGACTTGTACTGCTGACCGTCTGGGAGGGTTTGCTGTAAAAGCTGTAGTTTTATTGTGGGAGAAGAATCATTCCATATGTTGAGTAATAGACCTGCATCGATATTGTCTTCAAATAATGTAATTGGTACAAAAGTTTTCTTTGTAAATGCTGTCAAATCAAATTTTAATCACTTTTCAAATGAGAGTCTTATGTAGTATGTCGACAATGCTAAGGTAAATACAGCTTGTTTTGAATTCCCTGTTTTTGTGATGTCACACAAACCAATGTAGATATTTACAATTGACAGAATTCCACCTTTCTGCACCAGGCTAGCCTCTCCCACACAAGTCTGAGGAGTTTTCCCACTGCTTTTTAAATTTGCCGCTTTACAGGGCATCCAATCAGCATGGAAGTCTTTTACATATATCAGTCAGGAAAGACTTAGTAACAAAGATGGCCTGTTTAATTCTAAAAGAAGGAAAAATGTGTCAAGTGGTCACATAGAAATGAATTACTACTGCTTTTGGTACATAAAACCACAAACCACAGTTAAGTTATTTTTTTAACAAGGGGGGCAATCACTTTTTCACACAGGGCCATGTAGATTTGGATTTTTTTTCCTCCCTTAATAACGTAAACCTTCATTTAAAAACTGCATTTTGTGTTCAATTATGTTATCTTTGACTAATAGTTAACGGTTTTTGATGAGCAGAAACATTTAAGTGTGACAATCATGCAAAAGAATAAGAAATCAGGAAGGGGGCAAATAGTTTTTCACACCACTGTAGATAGATAGATAGAAAGGTCGATACACGATAGATAAATCGATAGATGGATAGACAGACAGAGAGACAAATAAATAGACAGACAGACAGACAGACAGACAGACAGACAGACAGACAGAAAGACAGAGTGAGCTAGTATTGCATCATAGTAAATTCCTCTGAGGAACTGCTGAGACTGACTGATTTCAGGCTCAACTCAAAGACTAACTTAGGACCAACATACAAAAACATGAAATGCATCCAGGTTTAAGCAGAGGATGACAAAACCACAACACACAGAGTAAAGAGGATTCATGAGAAACAACTAAAATATCTTAATATTATTAGTTTTTCATGAAACATGGCAAACAACAGCCAACGACTGTATCCCACTAAAATAATGAAAGTGTTATCAGACGGTTACTCTGGTCTCCCTGGCGGTGGTTAGAGTTCTGGGCGTTGCTAGGGTTTCCCAGGCAGTTGCTTTGATGTCTTAGAGGGTTGTTTCTAAATGCTGGCAGGGGTGGTGCTGGGCAGTTGCTGTGGTGTTCCAGGTGGTTGCTAGGAAAATGTTTACAAGCCATTACTGTGATTGGAAAGTCTTGTTGCTCCGCATAAGGTGCAGCTGTGGTGCAGGTGAACTGGAAAAGACTTGATTTCAGCAGTTTTTCCCCTCTGATGAAACAAACAGGGCCTGTGTTGGTGAAGGTGAGTTCATGTTGAGGCTCCAGCTAAAGCTCCAGCTCTGACTTTGTCTCGTCATTTCTTTGGGGAAAGAAAGTGTGAGCAGAGCTCAGAGTTGCACAGTTCTAAAACACTTTCATTTTGAACTCTGATTAATACATCACCCTTAAAGAAAATGTAAAGGTACACAAAGGTAAAAAATTGGCCTTCAAAAATAATTGATCAATTCAAGGCTTATTTGCTTGTAATTAGTGAAAAACTCTGCCAGTGGAACTAGAGACAACTGACTCGT
>JBBPDB010000083.1:1953494-1965720 GCA_037974465.1 Brachypetersius altus
CAGTCATTAGTTACAGAGACAGTCTTACAGTCATTAGTTACAGGGACAGTCTTACAGTCATTAGTTACAGGGACAGTTAATGTGTGTGCGTGTATTTGTGGCTCACACACAGCAGTGCTGCTGGAGTTCTGAAGCACTTTGTCTACTCACTGTCCGCTCTTTCAGACACATCTAACCTGTTGGTCCACCGTGCAGATGTAAAGTTATTGATGACAGTTCACCTGATGCTGCACAGTATAACTCTAGTCCTTCATTTGTGGTCAGTTTCTGTCCTGTGGCCAGAAATGGTTGCTGCAACACTGAGATGTTTAAAACCTCCGGCAGCACTGCTGTGATCCACTCTCACACACACACACACACACACACACACACACACGATTTAATGTGTCTGCGTGTATATAAAAGGTTTTTATAATGTTTTTGAGAACAGCTACCAAATACCAAATAGTGTAATTTACCTATAAGCCTCATGATGCCTTCTTACATATTAACTTGAATTGTTTCTCATTTGTGCAAACAAGAAGTGAAAATATTTTGAAAGTTTGCTTATAACATCTAAAATACATTTCCACACACACTTCCCCCTAAATATACACAGCACAGTTAAGCTAAAAGAAAAAAAATCACAAGATGACTACAGGTCTTTAATATATGCCACCACCAGTCGAATAAATGATTGAGTATATGCTAGAACTGAGTTGAAAAATACAATTAATCAGCAAATGATAAAGGAGTAACACAAGAGAATATTGTAAACATGTAAAGGCATCATTTTAAACTCCTTTTTAATCTTAAACATTGCAATAATTTATGAGATTCCACAGTACAAATAAATTCTAGCTACAAATAAATGTGAATAAATACAATTTCATCATTTCATTTTTTTACCTCTGGGTAGAATGAAGGTTTTGGGACAGTTCTGTGTTGGGTCTGGAGTCTGGATCCCTGTTTTGTAAGTGATTGATTAATTGCATAATAATAATAATAATAATAATAATAATAATAATAATAACAATAATAATAATAATAACAATAATAATAACAATAATAATAATAACAATAATAATAATAATAATAATAATAATAATAATAATAACAATAATAATAATAACAATAATAATAATAAGTGCCAAGCGGGAAAATATATATGTCACATGTGCCTGTATCAGTAAAAAAAAAAAGGCTTATTTGTATTTACTGTATTTCCATCACTCCTCTTGCCTATGAATGAAGTGTTGATGTAGTTCTGTCTTACTGTTCACATGGTGCTGTCTCATACTTCATCTCCCTCTTGGTAAATGTGTTGCTGCATATACACTTGACTATTTTTTCTTGACATGTTGGTGCGAAGCCTCCTTGAGTGTGCATCACATCACTGTCAGAACCAAACCTGCTGTCTTTTTTTTTTTCACTCTTTGCATGATTTGAAAATGTACATTTTGTAAAAACATCATGATAAAAGGATGAAAAGAATATATCTAAAATGCTGTCAATTAAAATGCTTTTTGGAGATGCGAGGTTTAGAATGCAACTACCTACAATATATGAGCCTATCATGTTTTCATTTAAAAAAAAAAAATTATTTTGGTGGTTCTAACAGAAGGAGCCTTTTGTAGGTTACCCCCCAGTTATAGGGTTTTTCTACCAAGTCAGGACAAACAAACACACACTCTCTCACACACAGCCACGCAACACACACATGCAATGCCCGGACACGCTCCCCAGAAACCCGTTGTGTTTGTTTTCGCTTTGACCGGAGTGCGTGAAAAGGATTGGCTGCTGGAAGATCGACGGAGTCTATGGTTGCCCAGGCAACCATAATCACCTCTAATTCATGGCATCCAGCAAAGTAGGAGAGCAGAGGGAGGGAGAAGGAGAGAGAGAGAGAGAGGGAAAGAGAAAAAGCGAGCTTCAATCACAGATCAATGCACTGGGAAAACAAATGAAATGAGGGAGTGTGGCAGAGCAAATAAGCCGGCAGCGTGCGCGTTCCCTGTAGTAAAACGTTACGTGTGTGCGTGTGTGTAACTCATGGGTCAAAGCTGCCTCAGAGCGCCTGAGCTGAAGAGGGTTGAAGAGATGTTGACTGAAGTGTTGACTGAGGAAGAAAAGCCATCCGTCCTCTCCTTCAGCCCCCCAGCAGATATTAAATGGACACTGGACTCTGAAGGCCGCTGCTTCTGCCAGCTTCCTCAAGACCAGCAAATCGATTTTCTAACATTTGTGTAAGTGTTTTCATCTCTTATCCTAAAGCAAAACCAAATGTTCCTTCAGAACAGAGATGGAGAGCTTGAGGAGAAAAAAAACATCCTAAGAAGAAAAGGAGTGAAGTGGGGCCTTGATTTGGTTTCCTTGTCCTTTTGAGGTGAACTCGTGGCTGCCTTCTTCTTGTGTGGCAGTTTCTCACACGCACACACACACACACACACACACACACGCACACCTTCTGCATCATAGGCTCAAAGCCAGCGTCCCGTGCCTAGGCTCCCTGGAGGCTGATGACGTGACGGGTGTTGGGAGAAGCTGGAGTCTAAGTACTGTTTGCGTTTGCCTCCCTCTCAACACTTTCCCACCTGCAAGAGAAAGATACCTTCATTGCCTGGTGTGCCCTGCACGAGAGAGAAGAAAAAAGGAAGACTGGAGAAGGGAGGGGAAAGAAAGAAGCTCAGTACTTGAAGAGAACAACCCAGCCGTGACTCGTAGTAGTAGTAGTAGTAGTAGCGAATCCGGGTTTGTGTGCCGGCAAAGAAGAGGCTCGTGCCGGCAACGCGAGGGGGAGGAGGCTACAACCTCGACTGTGACTGACAGCTTGCGCCCCACGAGCAAAGCGGAGGACGGTGTGAGGAACACGAGACGGTGAGAGAGGGAGGGGAAGAGAAGGAAAAAGCGTGAGGCGCAAAGGAGAAGCAGGAACAGGCAACGTTCTTCCCAACTGTCCGAGGGAACCGGCTGACCCCCCCACAATGAGCCACTGCAGGAAGAGGTGCAAGCGGCAGCTGACCAAAGTGGCCCGCTACTTCTACAGGTTCCTCACGGGTACCCTGACCCAAGGTAGGCTTCCAAAACCCCTTGACTCAGCCTTGTGACTTCTGCTTTTTTGTCGCAAGAAGTCTAAGAATGTGTGCTTGTTTTTAGAATTATTCTTATAATTTATGTTCCTCTGTTTCAACTTGACACGAACTACTGCTTTCTATGCCCTTGACTGACATCATGTCAGTTTTAGTGTTCAGTTTCTTCGTGCGTTCTCGTCCTAAAGCTTGTTATTGCAGCAACCTCATGGAAAACAATCCAAATTTATTATGTGAGGAAAGTCTACCTGATGACTGGCTCATGAAGGTTATGGGGTTAGATGTAACTGCTGGCTAAAAAAGAGACTTCATTTATGGATGAAATTTAGCACACGTTCAGGTTCTCATTACCATGTCTTTGAGGTATTTTAATCCAGAGAAGTAAACAAATCCAGAGAAAAGTATTGCTGCATGGTAATGAACTCATGTAATTGAACAGTTGATATTTTAATGAATTTAATAATTACTTACTAGTAGTAGCAACAATTAGTACAGAGGTGGTATAAATGGTCACGCTCCCTAGGGTTATCTGCAAACCAGAATGATTTGAAATAGTTAAGTCAGTGGCTTCACGCAGGTGGATCTCTGAATGTGCAAAAGATGTGCCTTGGGTGAAGGAGAATGAAACTCCAGTATGCATTTACTAGTATACCACCCCTGCCATTTCTGATACTCCCACAGATGTAACCTGTCAGTGCAGAAGAGGTAGGTCAGAATTGTTTGAATCAAATGGTGATCAGTACTGGGAGAAGGTTCTCTATCACTTTTGAATATCCCACGGTCTGTACTTTTCTCATGAAACTTCACTTCTGCAGTTTGCTGCTGTACTCTCGCGGAATCTGCAGTACTCAAATTCTGCTGCATCTTCACATCCAGTCCTGACCAAACCTTCAGATGGTGGGGTGGAAATGACCTTGATGAAAAAAGCTGATCATGTAATGCTGACAAAGCACAAATCATACTGTAACATTTCCTAAAAAACCCTACTCCCCATGCTCCCCCCCCCCCCCCCCAAGTATTTGCTTCGAAAGAGAAACGTTAAAATAACACCAACCCAAGTGTTAAGCAACAGAGAATTGGCAAATGCACACTGTAAGTTTACCATCTCGGCAGTTGCCATGGATACGGCTCCGGCACTGGCGCTGTCCTGGCCTTCCGAGAAAAGGGACTTGCTGTGGCTGTACAAAAGAGTGATTTCATTAGTGCCGTTCCGGCGTGATTTTTCACATACACTCCTTTCCGTCCATGTTGGATTGTGTCAGCCATTACTAGGTTAGGCATCACATGTCTAAGCTAATTCTGTTTGTTTTGTGAACATTCCAATCAAATGCTTGGCCTGGATGTTTATGCCTTTAGTTGTCCTTGCTTTTCAACTTTTTAGAACTCGTACAGCTCCTCAGTGTTTGACCTGAGAAGAACTAAACCAGCCTTCAGTTCTCCTGAACTTCAGCTTACTCTGCATAACGTGTATCTTGGTTGTGGCTTCAGTATTGTTTCAGTGTTCCATCTTCATCAAATTCCCACTTGTATTCTTGTAAATAAGATGACAGTGTGGCAAGACATTATGTTCATCATTCTGAAGAACTTTTCAATGGATGATCCTTACAATAACCATGTTTTGTTAAAAAAAACTTTTACAGGTACCTCCATCTGTTCTTTACTAATTTACAGTTTCTGCCAAGAACCTTGTGGAGGTTTTGTAAACGTTGAAAAGCTTTTTTCAAACACACTTGTAAAATGCATATGCATATGATAATCTATTAAATGATTCTTCAGAAAACCAAAATCAGTTCTTCTTCCATGACATGATGCCAAAACCCCATACAGACATCTATTTATATTTCTATTTATAGTTCTTTTATGGAATAGCTAAAAGAACCCTTTCTGGCACCTTTGGCACCTTGCATTGTGAAATATAGTTTGAAGTCAAAAACATTTCATGCTTTAAGACCTGATCTCAGACCTGTTCTCAACCAGAGCTAGTGGCTGCTGAGGTGACTGCATCGTGTTGCTACAGAGATGATGTAACGTATTGATATTTTTCACCCAAAGAACTACATTTGCAAGATATCACGGGTAAATGAACCACAGGTTTCTGTCTAACACCTAGAAAGTTCAAACGGTGTTATTTCCAGCAGCGTATTACTCTGTAGGAGTGATTCAGTCCATTGTAAATGTACTGCCGAACTGGTATGATAGTGTCCCTGCGTTACAGAGACCTCCCCTCCTCCTTATTGAATACTGACCAAGCAGTCTGACCAAGACATGACTTCATCAATTCATTTGCTGCAGTGCTAGATTTAAATGACTATTACTTTGCAGGCTATGCTGTAAAAATATATGAACTTACAGACTACGAAATGATGATTGTTGAGTGATCATGTGAATGAATTTGAAGAAGAAAAAAAACCCTGCATGAATGTGGCCTGGAAATTTAAAGATAAAGGGCAAATTCATAAAAATTTAAATTAAAGGTTGGGAGTAAATTTACAATAACATCTTTAACAGCTTTTATTGTAGTTTTACAGATTTTAGATTTCTAGGGAACCATGCAAAAACGTATGCTTCTATTGTTAACCTAATAATATTATTGAGCTGCTTTAATAACCCATGAATAAAAATAAGTAGAATAATTGATTTATGAGCACTGTTGCATCACAGAAAGATGGTCTAGGGTTGAATTCCCGGCTGAGGTGGCTTAGGTTTCCTCCCATAGCCCAAAAACAGTGGACCTTCATGACCTATGTGTGAATAGGTTTAGTCTGATGGGAAAGCCATGTTCACTGATGTTCGATCGTTTTCTGACATCGCCGCTTAATGCTTCTAATTAACTGAACACGTACAGCCAGGAATAATCCAGAGATTAGTGTTAGTGATGCATATGATGAGCTTTAATGTTTTTTAAGGGTAATGATAGCTCAATTTGATAGATCTATAGTATATCATACTTGAAATAGTTCAGTTTGTTTGAACACCAGAAGATAAGCTACCATTTGCTGATCATTTGGCTGACAGTTCTCAATCCATGCACAGATGTTTTTGCCAGCTGGTGAAATATAACACAGGATTCTCTATAAAGTCAGTTATATTGTATTGTCTCGTACAAAATTTAGAGTTTGACACAGATTTATGGATCAGCAGCTTGATGAAGTTTGCTGATATGAAGGCTATGCTAACTTGCTAACTGCTTGCCAATTTAGCATTCCAGTGCTTAGCAGATTCACTTCTGTTTCAGTGAACTGTCCTCGTTTCTTACTTTTGTACTTTTGTCATCTTGCTGTCATCTTGGTAGGACTTACTTTGTATCTCTATATTGTAAACATAAACTAAAATGTCCACTTTGGGAGCTTCTGCTACACAGTGATTAAGGAATTCCACAGCTTTATTTAATCCACAGGGTTTCCCATACAACCGATTTTTATTTTACAGCTGCTTGTGCCCATTGTCTTCAAATAGTTTTGCAACAGATCATCAGCTTTAACTATGAGGGGTCTTACAATTTAAGGCGTTATGAGGCCACAAGTCCATAATTTTAAAGCAAAGTTATAAAGGATTATTTTAGATAGGCCTGAAAGTACTGAAGTTATGTCAAAGCATGATTTAATAAACATACCAAACTCAAACCACATGGTTCCCATCACTCCATATGACATTATATAGAAAATTTTGCCATCACTTTGTGATGATAACCTACTCTGTCAATAATTAAGACTAGGCTTTGGAGTATGTGTGTGTGTGTGTGTGTGTGTGTGTGTGTGTGTGTGTGCGCGCGCGCACAAATGCATGTTTCTGCCATAACAATGATTACTGGCATGATATACACCACTGGAGACAGATTAATAAGTACACCTCAGGCTTCAACCATACCCCAGCCCTGTTTTGCAATTAGTGTTCATTTAATTTCTTTTCTTCCTTGGTACATTCCAGCGGGAGTTGAGCCCCGTGCGTGCCTCGGGCATTATTTCTGTTGTTTAGCTAAGCGGGTCTACTTTGTGCAATAAACATCAGGGATTAATTGTTTAAATTGCTGCTTCCCCTGTAGAGATTTGGCTGTTAAATTCACACGGTTTGTTTCTCATGCATGTTTGAGGTTGGCCTCCAGGCGTGATTTAGAGTCGATGGGCCTCGGATGAGGGTCTCTATTAAAATGTTTGCTCAACCAAAGACCTGGCCTAGACTGGTACTAGATTGTATGCTGATAAGATTTTAACCACATACATGTATAGTTAGTTGTCACTCTGGGATTGAGTTTTGAGTGGCATTAATAATAATAATAATAATAATAATAATAATAATAATAATAATTTTTATTTATATAGCACCTTTCTAGAGCTCAAGGACACTTTACAATACATATAGTAAAGAAAAGATGAAACAAACAGACAAATAACGAATATACAAAAGTCAGATATAACAAACTGGAAGGAACAAGGAACAATGACAGAAAAGCGTGACCGGTAAATAAGACAAAGCAGTCAGTTTACCAAATCGGAGGTGTAGCATTCAGAAAACAGGTGAGTTTTGAGTAATGATTTAAATTCCATGATATTGTTAACAGAACGGAGTGAGCGTGGTAGAGAGTTCCAAAGTTTCAGTGCATCCAAAGAGTATAGCTAGTACTTTTTGCACTCAAATACTCATTACTTTTTAATACTCTTTACTGTTAATACAGTAGTTTACAAAAGTGAACCAAAACGACATCAAAGAGTTTTACAGGTTCATGATTCCTTTTTTGATAAAAGTCCTAAAGATTCACAGGAATGATGTGCTGTGATATTATGTGAGATACAGATTTTTGTAGTATAACAATGTGTGAGCCAAGATCATATTCCATCACTAAATAAGTGGTTCAAATGAGTGAAATACCCTGATTGATGAACTTAGTTCAGATGAACTGTTTCTATGTTGTATTTATGGCTGTTCAGCTAAAGTATTTAACTTTGTTGGTCTCTGTTGCTCTCAGCTCGGCAGGATTAAATGAGTGACGGACGATGAGCTCGGCTTCTTTTTCTGTATGTCCTTCCACTGTCAAAACTAGAGATAAACAAACCAATGTGTTTGCCCATTTCTTTTTGTTGAAATGTTGTTTGTCAAATGTTGTTTGCAATTTTGCACATTCATTTATCTTGCTTCAGTCCTTTAAAGAAAAGACATAGCTTGTGATGTAGAGGGGAGTGTGACTGGGCTCAGCCTTTAATTAACATTACTAGGGTACTTGTCATTTTTCTTGGCTTCATGATATTATTTATTCATAAAACATTATAAGCCTTATAAGTAGCCTCTAGAAAATGAATTCATATTTTCTTCAATTCTGGTGAGAGTTAAATAGTTAGTTTAAGACAAAATATCTGAATAGGAAATACTGATATCTACAGAAACACCATAAACAATTACTTACTGAATAATTCATACCGGCCATAATTGGTTGTTTTCACACTTGCACTACAGCAGTCGTTGGGTTTTAAATGCATCTTGGATGCATATGCATTTTAAAATGTCTCAATAACCAGATATGATCCTGAAACTGAAAATGTGACCCAGCATAAACAGGGTCTAAGAGATGATGACTATGGGACAATGGAAATTGTGCCCATTACAGAAAAAATTCTAAAAATGTGAAATGATCAGTGCTCCAGGGATTATTGCATCACTTTCTCTAAGGATTGTTGGTCTTCATGTGGTGTCTGTGGTCCGTTTCAGTCTCTGAGAAATTGTAGTCAGTGAATTTGATGATGACGGATGTCAGCTTATATAGAACAACTGGTGTCTCTCACATCATCATTCACTGTTGGTGAGTCAGACAAACTGCCTCCTACTAGCCTCAGCCTAGAATGACTCTGGCTTACATTTCTTGTAGGAGAGTGAAGATGTGTTGGCTTGTTATTACATACGTTATACAGCTGTTTAAAGAAAATAAATACACAAAACACACATACTTTTGTCGCAATGTATCCCCAGTCTGGAGAAACTGCATGTGGAATCCCTTTTGTGAGACGAGGTGGCCGAGTGGTTAAGACAATGGTCTGCTAGTCCATTGTGCTCTTCATCTGTGGGTTTGAGTCCCAAGTGACCTGATGGTTATGGGTTCAAATCCCAGGATGGCTAGCGGCACCTCTGAGGTATCCTTGAGCGAGGTACTGTCCCCACGCACTGCTAGTGCCTGCTGCTTCACTTGGTGAATAGGTAAAAGAATTTGTTTATGACAAAAATGGTCATTTTACACTTTACTTATTCGGAATTGCCACACCTTGACCCCAGCTCCACCACGGCTCTGCATAGGCTTCGTTGCTTTTTCATCTTTTAAATAATGCAAAAATATGCTTCATAGTTCTGCCCCTTGCAGAGCCTTGACACATCCTCTGTTATCCTGGGATTTTCCTCATTTACCCAAATGATTCTTTAAGTACCCCCAATTTTTTTTTTTTCTCTGGAGCTGTTCGTCCCTTTTCTTTTGCGGACTATTAGTGCTGGCATTTTCTTGACTGCATTATACCTATAATTCATAGCCTTATAAATTCACGGTACTGAATCTAATTTGGCAGACAAAAGGACCTGTTTGATCGACCATTATAGGTTAGATTCGGATGAATAACTCAAACTCATTTGCACATGAATGTTCGCCACATGCACCCAGGAAATACGCTGTAGCCGATATAACCACACTGGCAAAATAGAAGAAGTAAAAAAAAAACCCTCCCCGTTCTATAAACAGCACCTGGTCCTATTGAAGCCTTGAACACTGCCAAAACAAGCATTGTCCCATCCTCGCTGCTCTTTTTCCACGCTGCCTCACGGTGATGAAAAGTGAAAAGCTTGTTTATTTTCATATGAAGAGGCAAATCATTGCCTTGAGAAAAGCACAAGCCAGGGCTAAGCACTAGAGCACTGGTACTGGCCAAAATGGTGCCCCGTGTGAGTTGAATGGGAATGGGAATGAATAGTAGGAATTACTTATGCATAGTTGGCCTTTTTTACCTTTTTAACCTTCCAGACTCATTTGCATGTCTCACCAAAGCATATTTGATGTATAAATACTTAAAGCAAGCCATCAGATTTGGATTTCTCTTGGACTTAAAAAAAATTCTCGCACAGAATCACAGAAAATTACAGAAATCACAGAAAATTACAGAATCTGATTCTAAGTCTACCATCTAAACACTACTGGAGCATAATATCCTATAATGTATTTCTCTATAGTAGTAATACAATTAGAATGCCTATCTTTTATAACTTATTATAGCTAGTTTGAGTCTGTAGGAATTCACATAAAAAAGCATTAAAACAGATAATTAAATTATTTATCTTGTTTATAGACCAAACACTTTTTCCTGTGATGCAGTAGTTCCCAATGCTGAAGCTACATGTTCCCCATGAAGTAACCTGACAACTGCAGGAGATTAAAAAGCCTGTATGATGAATGCAATATTTGCATGCCAAATGCAGTATAGTCTGGCTCTAATTTAATCTCTGTATTGCATTCAGTTGGTCTTTTTTTACTCTTAAAATTATTACTGTAATTTTGTTATACTGCTTAAATGTGAAGCAACACTATCATGATAGCCCAGATGCTTTGTAAATATGACAGTAACAGAGAGCACTTAGAGTTAGATACCTTATGATTTCACCTAGACTTTTCCTAACTCAAGCTAACACTCAAAATCTAATCCTAAACTTGAGTTTGGTTTTAAACTTAAGCCAGTTAATTCTAACCATGATGTTGTTGAGAATCCACCACAGTGTTACATTGCAACTTTTTCATGCAATCAGTCTGTCACTAAAACAAAAATGGCTTTTTTCTGCAAAACACCACCACATGAACAACAAAGACTTTCCATGAATTTCAAGTCATATACTTCTACTTATGTGTACAAATAACAATAAATTGAATATTTAACCAAAAATCCTGTTTTAATGACATAGTATCAAACACAGAAAGTTAGAAAGTTATATGCTTATATGCAGGAAGTTATATTTAACATTTCTGTATTATTTTTGTTGAAATTAGTGAAGTAGCATTTTCGGCGAAATTAGGTAAGTTTCTATACAGCTTGCTAACAGAAGGATGCTGTTTAATATTACTCAAATTATGTGTGAACCACTGCTGTCACTGACATTTACAGAAAGATCTCTCACTGTTCCTTGGTTAGTTTTAGAGTTTACTTTGAGGTTAGCATTATCAACAGTGGTGCTTAAAAATGCTACAGTAACCACATAAAGTGGAGATGGAGATGTCAAGTAGCGGATTAAGATACGATTGCAAACAAAACATATTTTTGCTTATTCTAGGTAAATTTGGTAGCTCTGTACATTTTCAAATTTGGTAGCTCTGCACATTTTTTGCTTCAAACACAGCTGGTGTAATGAAATTATATATTAAAACATTTTAGGAGGTAAAGAAGTCACCATCTGGTTCAGGGACAGAATCAGGAGAGGCTTGGAAATGGTTTCCCCTGATGGACGAGGTACTTGGTAAGAGTTTGTCTATTCAGCCTCCCATCCGTATTGCCTCTGCCTGGTGGGAGCCTGCTCCAGTTTCTTCAGTGGCCTCTCCAGATTCTGTCCCTTTAGAGAGGAACAGGACAGATGAGGAGACAGTAAAAGGACCCGATTTTGAAGTTCTTGCCAAAAGAGCCAGACACATCAGAAGCGAGGAAAGGAGGGATGAGGAGAGAGATGAAAGTTGTGTAGAAATTCGTGTCAATGGTAAATATATAAGATTTTTATGTGTATGATTTTTCTATATCGACGCAATAAAATGGATGACTGCAGTAACAATGGCCTTGGTGTAATGGTGTTGATGCAGTTCAGTGATGAGAGACTGGGACAGAAATGTTATGCAGTACTTGTCATCTATCCAAGATATCTGCTCCCTCTGCACCTTCCTCTCACACCATGTTGTCTCCGTTGGTTGTGCAGAATGGTAAAACATGCAATGGCCTGAATGGCTAAATGTGTCTTAACATTACGAGTTATGGATTTATAGAATGCTACCTTGTTTTTATCAAGCTCTGTCAGTGATGGACTTGTATGGGACATACCTCCTAAAATGGGGTAGTTGGGTAGCCTAGTGGTTAAGGCATCCTCCCTGCGACCAGAAAGTCCGGGTTCGATCCCCAAGACCGCTAGGCACCGCTGAGGTACCCTGAGCAAGGTACCGT
>JBBPDB010000083.1:1965820-1980523 GCA_037974465.1 Brachypetersius altus
AAACGTTAGTTCACTCAAATCTAATGAACAAATCAGAGAACACGGGCGGAAATATTGGCGCTAGGTCAAAAAATGTGCGGGGGACAGAATAAATAGTTTCTAAAAGTGAGGGGGACGAGTGTCCCCCGTTCCCCCCGGTTGCTACGCCCCTGTATATATATGCAGGTAGGCTTCCATGAGAGTTTGCGTTTATTTACAAAACAGAATATAAAATGGCTCGAGGGCCAAAGTGACTTGTACTTTCAAAAACACAAAGCTTTGGCAATGACTCCAAAAAAAAGGCGACCTTGGCCCGACACTGAGGTCCACAGAAACTGAAACATTGGATGATCAGTTCTGGATCACAAGCCCCATTCTAGAGGTTTGATGGGAACCTTCATCACTCCAGAGAGGGCAGTTCCACTGCTGCAATAGACAGGTTTATACCCCTTTAGCTGACACTTGGCATTGTGACCATAGTGACCATTAGCTCTTCTCCAGAATGTCCTATTCTACTGGCATTGCCTTTCTGAGTAAATTGTACAAGCTGCCTGGCCATTTGAACACAGGGATGAACTTTCATTGTTACTTAATTCACTGATAGGAAGGAGAGTCTAGATAGTTTTGGAGTACAATGTATTCCGTTTCCAATCTCTCTGGAATCTTTGTGGCACCTGTTTGTTACTGCTACTCATAGTATTCTGAGAAATTGATCCGCTTATGTGTTTGTTTCTATTTCGAATACAAAGCATTGCCTTTTCGGTGATTTTTGTGGATGAACATGTAAGCTTTGTGAGTGTTTGCATAATAATATCTTATATTTTTCAGGAAATAGTCTATTTCACTCACTTAGAAGAATTCATATCAAAAGGAAGAAAGCTTAGCTGTTTCTTTGTACCTTGGCCAAGTGTGTATGTGTGCATGTGTGTGTGTGTGTGTACGTGTGTGTGTGTGTGTACGTGTGTGTGTGTGTTTTCATGCGTGTGTGTTTGTGAAGCCTAAAAATAGCTCTGCATCAACAGAGGGCATATACATTACTGTCAACAAATTGAAAGAAGGGCCAGTGGCCATCTCCCCTCTTCTTGTCTAAATTTAATACTGACTGTGTAAACCATCTACCACCATGTATGCCCCTACACTGCACTGTGGACTGTACATACACTGCCAGGTCAAAAGTCTGGACATATGTTCCGCAGGAAGGTCCCCCTGCCCCAGGGAGAAAATGATGCTATGTATCATAACAAGGTTGCCAGGACTCTCGGAAGAAGAAACTGCCCTTACATGTTCTGATATGTGGAACCCACCTTAAATATTTGATGCCTGAAATCTCTTTTTTTCTCTTTTTTTCATAAAACCCAGTAAAATAAACATTTTCTTTCAGGTAGGTTCACTACATCTCTGTTCGGTTTAAACCTCTTCTTCTTCATCATCTTCTTCTTCTTCTTCTTCTTCTTCTTCTTTTTATTATTATTTATCTTTTTATTTATTTTATTTGTATTTTATCAGCCATTTTTATTGCCATTGCCTTATTTATGAAGATGAATTCACTTTTGTCTCATTTCATTTGGCTTCTTTGCTTCCTAATGTTTATATCTCAAAAAGTTATAGGTGATTGGTAGGAATGTAAATTGGAACATGTCCAAAACTGTCAGTAAATGTAAGATGTATTTGTTTGTGTGTTTGTTTTGAGAATCATTTTGTTTTGTTGGTATTGGTTAGATTTTTTCCTTATATTTTTAGTAGGATTGAAAATATGAGGTATTGTTGCTTATCAAGCTTTTAACTACAGTAAAGCAGGCTGCAACCCATAGAGATGTTCTGCAAAGCCCAGGAGGTGATTTGCAGCATTGGTGGTGCTGAATTCTGATTTAAACACACAGAATTTAGTGAAACTGCTATTGAACTGCAAAACCACAAAGACATGCTTTCCTTCTGACTTTACCAAGAGTTCCCGTAATTGCCTGTGATCTGCCTTTAGATGGATAGATAGCATTGAATTGAAATCGAGATCATTTTTTTCACAGAAGAGGTTGTGTGTACTCTGTCTCTGTCTGCATGCCCTGTGGGCAGAGGCTTGAAATATGACAGAAATGTCGGATGGTGTTATTCTTACAGTCTGTGTAGACTTTTGATAGATCTTCTGCTGAGAAATGAGAGAAGCAGAAGGGAGAGAGCTTTGTTTTTTTTCCAGTTGTTATGATATGCGTCTCATTGCTTGTCAAGCAAGCAACATCCCATAGAGTTCTGCAAAGGCCTTGAGGTGATTTGCAGCATTGCAGCATAACACCATCAGTCATCAGTCATCAGTCATGTTCATTTAATTGAATGAATTAGTCTGTCTGGGATTGAAAGGGGTGATTCTTAAAACGTCATAATGTATTCGCTGCCATCGGTCATCAGTGGTTGTTCCTTAACCCAGTAAGATCAGATGAAAACAATATAAACTTAGATGGAGAAGACTAGAAAAAACTACTCCTTTGCCATTTTTTCATGATGTCAGACCCACCAGTTTGGATAAGTATCACAAAAACACATACACTGATCATGCATGAAACTATAAGTGAAATTATAAGTGAGTGGAACTTGCTTGTACTGTCAGCAACAGTTTCAGATCCTGGTAGCATAGACTAGAGCAAAAGAGAGTATAAATGGTATTTATACATCTAAAGCCTCTAGCACCTTGACTTTAGCCTTTTTCAGTAAAGCTGACCTGCATTTTCTTAAGGTCTGGTGGACAAATACTTGAATAGGGAGGCAGGGAGATTAAGAATCAGATCCTAGTGTGTTTAGATAGATGATTTGGGAGTGCCCACATAGGCTAAGTCAAGGAAGAGCAGGAAGGAACTGTTACACAAGGCTGAGTAACACGCATCAACTTGGCTGCTACTAAAAATGCTGTGATATTTTGAGCTACAGGCCTGGGAAACCACATGGTGTACATTTCATTCCTTTCCCAAATAGCTCCCTTGACCTGATCAAACACTGATCTTTGCTGGGGCACTAAGGATCTTGGATAGTGGCTGTGGATGTGGATCCGCATGAGGATTCTGGGACTTCTCTGTGGTGATGATATTTCAGTTTTTGGTTAGTTTTATCCTAACAATTCTGATTCTGATAGATCGATCAAAGTTCCCCATATAGTATGTTGTTGCGTGGTGAAGTTGTATCTTTTCCAATGACAATAAACCAATGAAACTAACTAACTAAAATGATATGCCCCATGCTAGAAATGAAATGGGTAATATAGGGATCGCTTTCACTGAGAATCTTGTTTTTAAGTATGTGGGTGAGTTGAAATGAATTTAGAGATTCAAGATTTATGTAAGTCTGTCCACTTGATCTATTGATTTTTTGTGCATTAACCCACAAAGGATGCCTCCCCTGGCGCTGCTGTTGTCAAGTGTTTTGCGCAAGATTGTGCTGTAGAACCATCTTGTTTAACTACTAAACCACTTTTTCTTAAACGTAGCTAGTGATAACCATCATACTTCCCAACTCCCTACACGGTGCACTTTTTACAAGAATAAGATATGTCAGACTATTCACAATTGAAGTGAATCTAGGAATTCCAAAATAACAAGGTTCTGGTTAATAGAGTGGCTGAACGTCAGGCACACTAATAACAAACATAAGAAAATCTGGCAATTTTGGCAGCGCTCATGCTAGTCGCAAGAAAAAGGAACAGGAGACGTGGTCAACCAAAGAGAAACAACAAATATATCATTATAGGCTACACCTGGAACGAAGACACACAAAAAGCACACAGATAATAATTTGGGTCGTAACATGCAGTAGAGCAGTGGTTCCAAGTTCTTGTACTGGAGTACCATAGCTCTAGATAGTTTATCACACCTTATCAATCTACACCAATTGACAAGGCATTCCCGAGCTCACATGAGGTTATAAGAGCAGGGGCGCCACAAAAATGAGCAAGCCAGGTATCAGAGCTGTAGAGTAATGATAGGAAATGTCTGGCAGCAGTCATGGCAACTGGGGTCAAAAACTGTAGCCATGTTCTCTAACCACTGTAGTTACCACCACCACCACATTTAAGACAGATTATGTCATGAAAGGTATTTCTAGGAAACATCCTTTGAAACTCGAGGTATGTTTCAGAGTTGGTCACTGGCCAAGTCCTTCACAGTCAAAGTACTCACCAGATGTCTGCTCATAAGATCGCATTATGTTGACCTTCCTGGAAAGGTGATCATAAACTATTAGCAGTAAAGTGAGCTATTCCTCCACCCCACCGCCATTGAAATGTGCCTCTTCCATTTGTGGGAACATTTGTGAGCCGCGGAAATTGCATACACATTGATTGGCCTTTTTTAAAAGGTGGTGGGAATGCACTAAATAACCATTACTGTTACATAAATCCACTCAACCCTCAATTACTGCTGTGCTAAGGGGAGATCACCTTATGCTCTTTACTCTTTAAAGTTCTGTCTCATATTCGGCAAATAGTCTATCACTCTTCACTCTCATCCCTGGCGTTTTCCTCTTTCCCTCACCCATTTCCCTTTACCTCTCCTGCTGTGCAAATCACAATCTACAAGCTCCATTGAGGACCAACCCACTGTAGCAGATTTAAAGGCGAGATTTTGCTTAGTATGTGTTTGCCAAGCCCCCAACATTTCCTCCACATAGAAGAGATTCTGCAGAAAACATTTTGCGCAAAAATGAAAAATAAGCTCCGTATCAGATAGTTATAGCTGTCAGAGTTAATATGATGGAGCTTCAAGTTGGGCATGCAGGGTGAGCATGCTCCTCGAAAATGGATCTTTGACTCTTTTGAAATTCAAAGCAAGTGGGATTCATTTTCACCCTCTTCTTCTTCTCTTTATGAAAGTCTGCCTTCAAACAAACAAAGATCTGCCAGAACAGTGAGCACGACTCTAATAAACTCTCTTTTCCTTCAAGATAGCATCTTTTATCAAATCCCAAAAATGGAAATCAAGGATTAAAGACCACATCATTGTTATAAAGAGATATAAAAAAAACAAAGTGAAGAAAAATAGGGTCTCCAGAACTCCAGCTCTCTGGCTTGCCCTCCCATATCTGGCTTAAGTGTTTGAAATTGTCGGAGAGCTTCCCGATGCACCTGCTGTTTGTCTGAGGGTACTGCCGAACACCCCACCAGGCGGATGGAAAGAGCTGTCTGAGATTTGAAAAACACCCTCATAATAAACTCAGCCTCAGGTTAAAAGTGCTTTTATGATGGATGACTTGGGGCAGTGAAATTCTTACACACTAGTATAGGTATATACAAGAGATGGGTGAGGAGACAAATTAGTACCTCTTTCTTTTTCTTTTCACATTAATGCTCATCAATCGTTTTAGTGGTCACCTTCTTATCTTCTCCATTTAGCTCGTCTTGAATGGCTCTAGCCTCTGTTTTGATGGTGTGGCAGTGGGACTACAAATAATGTGATTTATAGTGATGTTAGATATGGCAGGTATCTTCATGAGCAGAACCTGCTTTAGTAGATCTACCCTGAAAACCACCTACTCCTGGCATGTCATGTTGTTTCTCCCTCTGCGATTGTAGTGTGTTTGAGTTGTTTGAGTATGGCAGACTACTTTTAGACTCGTCTGAAGTGCTTTGACTAAAAATATCTTATTTTAAAGCCTTCAAAGTTTTCAAAGAAGAAATGTCAGGTCAGAAACATCAGTATGCGTGGATGCTTTCAGTGTTGGTCTCATCTATTCAATTGTTCAGTGTCCAAGTTGCCTATCCTTAACATAGGTCACAAGGATACTTTGACCTATCCCAGAAGAGAATTACTGCCAGGCCATTGCAGTTAAAGTCAGGCTCTGTCTGGTGCCACCCATACATGGTACCAGACAATTATTTCTGAAGTCCTGCAAAGGACATGTAGTTTCATAGAGGTACCTCCTCACCTTGCCAGGCCACACTTTTAATGATTGTCTCATACGGATGGTGGTGAAGTAATCTTCTTGCATGAAAGCTGGTCATTTTGATTCCATTGCATTTGGTCATTTCCTTCTGTTGACTTGTAGTGTTTCTAATCTTTCCTACTCCAAAATCTGAGCGTGGCTGTTTAGTTGAATTACGCATAGTGCGGGGGAAAGAAAACTACATATTCTCTTAGCTGTCACCATGCTTGTTTACTTAGGTACCTCTAAATATCCACCGCTAGTTGCCCTGGAAACCACATTAAGCAAATCGATGAAGGTAGTGTCACTGGGTAGGGAGGGCACACTTCTCTATCCCCTCTCCCTCTGTTTTCTGCCCCCCCTCCCATTCTCTCTCTCTCTCTCTCCCTCTCTCTCTCTCTCTCCCTCCCTCCCTCTCACTCCCTCACACACATGCATGCCGACAATCACAGCCTGAGCAGTTTGTGTTGTTACATCGCTGGATCCCCCTGTTCTGTTTGTCGGAGTTTTCCTGGGGAAAGTGGCTCTGACATCTTGAATCCCGCAAGAAGCCTGCAAGTACGCAAGGGTCTCTCCTCACTTTCTGGACCACCCACCGTCCTCAGGCTCCGGGCTATGGGGCTTGCCTGAGCACACTGAGGCAGGCAGGGGGAGTACAGCGAAGGAGCACTGGGAATTGTAGTTCATTTACTGCTGTTGAAAGACGTCGGAATAAGTTTGGGAGCCCTGGAGTGCAATGCAATGAGAGCGCTCCACTATGATGACCCTGGATGGCCTCGAGATGATCGCAGTCCTAGTGGTCATGGCACTCTTCATCAAAGTCCTTGAGCAGTTTGGACTCTTCGAGCCAGTTGGAGGAGAAGGTAATACATTGAACGGTCTTAAGGGCAGGGTTATGCTAGTGACTTTATCGGGGAGATTTCTGACATCGGCCCGTGCCAAAGCTCACGTATCCATTCTGCATGGTAAGTGAGGGATGTTGGCTACAGTCTGTGATGCAGTCGGTCCTGATGGTCTGCCATGAGGAGAGGAGTTGGGTTACTGACTGAAACTGTTGGCTGTGTAACTTTATCCCGTGAATCTTTCTGCTCCCCACTTGCCTCTCTGCTTGGTGCATTTACGGTCTAATCAATAGCCTGGTACAAAGAGGCTTTGAGTGATGCTCTCGTGGCGTCTCCACCTGGAAATTCAAGTCTCTTGTTTTCCCCGTTTACCAAAGAGATGCATTTCAGGACAATTGCGTAAAAAAAGGGTTTGGTGGACTCCGATCGTGTTTGGGCTTCAATTTGTTTGCTATTAATGTCTTATATCATAAGGTCAGATATGCATTATGGGTTAGCCGAAGGTTTGTTTTGCAGACTGAATGCAGATCATTAGACTAGGAAAAATATTAGATCTCAAGGCATTGTTCTAGTGTGCAGCTATTTGCATAATGACTTAAAGTTTGTCAATGTTTCCTGTCTACAGCGTCGAAACTTTTGTAGTGCATACTGATCTACATCTACAGTATAAGTATTAAGCCTTACGGTGCCAGACAAGAATGATACAATTCTTTCCTGTGTGAGTGCCCGTGATTTGGTTCTTGTGCTTGTTTATTGATAAATCAATATCTTATCCTGTCCCTCATGTCCTTCAGCACATCATAGTTAAGGCTTAGGATGCGTTTTCTTATATGCCTACATGAAAAGGCCTTTTCGGTAGCTTATACTGATGACAGGGTCTTATCTGCTTCTGCAGTGATGAACACTTCAGGGAAGATGTTTATCCTTATCGGAGACACTCTGTCCAGAGACAATGAGGGTCTGATTTTAAGGGTCCCTCAAGGGTTGCAGTCTTCTGGCATGGGACTGTTTAGTTTTTCAAAGTGGGATTGGATGCATCTTGGCGTTTCTCCACCTTAAGCCTAATTCTTTTAGGGATTTGGCGGGATGTTTTTATGTTCGTTGTTGTAGCTTATATGTCGTTTGTAGATTTGAGGTGAAGAATAACTGCTTTTCTTATAAAACAGGTTGGTAAATGACGGCCACTTCTGGGAGGAGGGTGGGGTGTGGTGGGGGTGTCTAGGGAGAAAGGGGTGGGTTGAGGTAGCTGAATTAATCAGAGAAAGCCTCTCACTCCCAACCTGGACCTCTCCACTGATATGTGCCTTGGAGCATGCCCAGTTTCCAAGGTGTGCCAACTCTTGTTGCTCATCTCGAAATTAAAAAGCAAAGTTCTTTTTTACCGTCCTCTCCCAGAGGTTTCGTGCCAGACATGTTGGAAGTCTCTAGGGGGGATGAGAAAAGAAAAAATATCAAGAAAGCCAACAATGTGTCCTGAGACATTATGTAAAGTGTTATCTTTATTAGTGATGGTTTTGAAAACAAAGGTGTTTTGAGGATTGAAAAAAGTCCCCATAGACCGTCCTGTCTGTATGATCTGCTCAAGCCTTGTTACTGTGACTCTGGAAAGTGCAGGCCCAAGTCGCAGCCCCCTGGCTTTACAGCTGTTAATTATTAATGGTAACAAGCACTCCGACAGGTGCTGCATCTGTTTCTCTCCTCACACCTGACATAACTCACTGCCAGTGAAGCGGAGTAATGAATAAGCGTCAGAGCAGTTGCTGTGCAAAGGGCTTTCTTCTCCATAGAACATGTGTGGCTCTCAGGCCATCACCTCTGATCAGCCACAGCATGAGCTTGTCTCCCAAAGCAGCTGGGGTCATGCAAGGAGAAATGTCTGGAAACTGATCATCATAACTGTGGATGCCTTTTCTTGTTGTGTAACACATTTTAAATTGATACTCTGGGCTCTCTCTCTCTCTTTCCCATGTCAGTTTTTTTGATACTCCCACTCTCTCTCTGAAACTCTGTCTTGCTCTCTGTTTTCGTCTTGCAGAAAGCCCTTAGAAAGCTGCCCTCTCATTTCCTCAATAGTCTATACTCTGACATAGTCCTGGACTAAATTGGATTGTCAGTTCCACCACTGAAATGTTCCTTTAAACTTTATCATCTTTTAAGCTTTATCATCTTTTAAGCTTTATCAGGCCCTCACTGCTCACTCCCTCACTTTGTTATTCTTTATTAAGATCTATTTATATGCTAGACTGGATATTATAAATACATCTTGTGGGACGTGAGTTTGTAGACACTTTTGTCCTCTCATCCACCATTATTGGCTGATATTGGTCCAATATTGATACCATAGATATCAGCAACGATACTCAAGAGTTATTATTGGTCTTTGCATTGTTGTTTAACCCTTTTACTACCTAATCAGGTCTTTTGATTCAGATGCATGTCCATACATTTGGAATCACATTTGTTCATTCAAACCACAATCTTTTCGCTGGTGCATAGTCAGTCTCCGAAAAGAGTACCAGTAGTCCAGTTTGAGTAGCCAGCCTAGTGGTTCCTAGTGGCTGTCTAGTGGTTAATGCGTTTCCCTGCAAACAGGATGTTGTGGGTTCGATTCCCAAGACTGCTAAGCACCTCTGTGGTACCCTGAGCAAGGTACTGTTGATGCTGTGTTCCTGTGTTCCTGGTTCCAGGGATGCTGTGTTCCTGGCTGCCTGCTGCTTCTCTTGGTGAATGGGTTAAATGCAGAGGAAGAATTTCATGCGGTCCACACTGTGTGTTGTGGTGTGTTCACTTATGACAGAAATTTTACTTCACTTTTCACATGATATGGTTTGCTATTTGTGTTCAGTGAAGGGCCCAGTCCTGTGGTAATGTAATTAAAAACCTTATTTTTTGACATGTTTCCTTTTTCTCATAATAACCTGAATAACCTGAAGCATTTCACAGCCAGCAAAAGCTCGAAACATCTCAAAGTTCCTGGCCGAACTCCAATCTTGCTTTAGCACTACTTCAAACTGTAGCAGATTTTATAGAGCTGTATTTACAAAACCCGGCATCCCCTTAGTTTGTTAATAAAAACCTGTCAAGTGTAACAGAAGTGGTAGCAAAATCAATACACTAACTGAATTCGTCCTGCCAGCTGGCCAGAGGGTTTACTCAAGTATCAGCTTTTGATCTCGGGTTCAAAAAAAGTCAAAATCCTCTGTGGTGCCTGTGTTAGACTCTCCTAAGGCTACCCCTACGCCTGGAGAAGGAGCTCATCACCATCATGACCTTCAGATCTCTCTCTCTCTCTCTCTCTCTCTCTCTCCATCTCTCTCTCTCTCTCCATCTCTCTCATACTCTTTAAAACATCTTCCACATAGAATTCATAGTCATTAGAGGGTAAATGCAGACAGACAGTCTTGGGAAATTCAAATTGATTCCCATTACTCTAATGAGTGGACCGACTGCGATCCACTGATGAATCATCACGATTTAAGCCTGGAAACGAGCCTGGGAAGTTGCAGAGGGACGCAAGGGCTGATGAGGATGGCAGTGGCCATGGCTGAGGAGGAATAAAAACTTTTTAATGGCCACATAAAAATATTCATTATCATTATATTCTATATACATTTTTCAATTCAGGTATTTCAATAACACCTATTGTCGCAGGTGTATAAAATCAAGCACCTAGCCATGCAGTCCCCGTTTACTAACATTTGTTAAACCAAATGGGTCATTCTGAAGAGATCAATGACTCTTCAAGCATGGTACTGTGATGGGATGTCATCTTTGCAATAAGACGCTCTGTGAGATTTCATCCCTGCTGGATATTTCGTGGTCAACTGTAAATGGTATTATTTGCAAGTGAGAGCATTTAGGAACAACAGCAACTCAGCCACGAAGCGGAAGTCCATGTAAAGTCACAGAGTGAGGTCAATGACTGCTAAGGTCCATTCTACTTAAAAGTCGCTGCTGATTCCATAGCAAAAGAGTTCCACTGGCATTAATGTAAGCACCAAAACTGTGCTGTGTATTTGAATTCAATGTCTTTAAAGTCCCTGTTGGTGTAATTATCAGATGTCCCTATAACACCCTTTTTTTATTACTTTTATTACTTTCATTATTTTGAAAGCTTGTTTTTCGGTTTCACAGCTTCACCTCACTTTAACATTGACACTCGCAACTGAACATACTTACTGCTTCTGCTGGTCCCTAATAAAAGAAAAATGTTTCTGCTGGTACCTCTTCAGAAAAATAGATTTATAAATGTTAACTTGCTGTTGCTCAGCAGGAGCCTGATATACTGTTGCTGTGGTCCTGGGCGCCTGATTCTGATGAATTGTGCTGCCTTGTCGAAAAATGCTACCATTGCGCAAACCGACAGCAGAGTCTATCGATTCATGCTACTCTGCCAAAAAATCCCTTTAAGTGTATAGTCAGTTTATAACACTGATAATGATGAGAAATATGCTCCCGACTGTTTTTCAGGGGGGAATATAATGGTTATAAAGCGATAATGGTTCTAGCACCAAGCTCTGGACTCTGAGCAGCTGTGTGACTGTGTTAAAGGGAACACTGCTGATAACAAGCTCCTTATTTGTTTTTGAAAAGGAGGGATCAGAAAGTCGGAGAGAAGTAACCACGCTGAGCCTGGATTTTATGAGGCCAAAAAGTTGGTTGCAGGAAGAGTCCTGTGATGAGTCGACAAACCGAAGGAAATGGGAAATCGATAGTTAAATGTTTTTGTTGCCTAACATTGTCTCTTGTTTTAATGAACGTCCATGAATGCTTTGCAAAGTCTAAGCTTCTAAAATACTCCTGTTGACATCTAGCCAAACTTCAGTGATGCAGGGTCTCTGTGTGGTTTTCTGAGTTATAGGGCTGTTTAATGTTCAGTCACATGAATATGGGAGAACTGGAAACTTTGTTCAGCTCTTTAAGGTTTGTCCAAGGGACAGCTCCTTAGTTTCTTCTTCATTCTGAATAATGTAATATGGTCCAATGTTTTGTTTAATTAACACGACTAGTGACTAGATGTTTTCATTCTTTGATGAAGTTACCGTATATAACATTAAGACACATTTTGTATTGTATTGTCAACAGTAGACTGGCATCCCAGCTGTCACTAACCCTTGTAAGTGTGTACTGGGGGCTGTTTTGTATTTTGTAAGAATTATAAACTGATCTGTCCATGTTTTTATGGACCTTGCTTTGTGCACTGGGACACAGTCATGCTGAAGTAGAAAAGGTTCTTCTCCAAACTGTGTCCACAAGCATGGTGTTGTCCAAAATATCTTGGTATACTGCAGCAGTAAGACTGAAGCCGTCTGAATCCAGCAGTAAAGAGTTGTCAAATGCCGTAAATGTTCCAATACTTTTGTCCATATAGTGTATTAATCAGGTGGGCATCCTTAAACTTGAAAATGTCGCTTTACAAACCACTCCAGCACTGTTGTGGGGGGAGAGTTGATGTATTTGTCACAGATGCAGCAATAGATACATTTTTTTTGTTCAGGCTGAAGTGAATTACAGATAAGTGCATGGCATTAACTAATGCATGGCCTAATTTATGTCAATTGACTGAACTGATACGATTTGATCTAGCGACATCACAGGCTTTCATTTATCATTTCCGAAAAATCTGGAATCATATCAGAAAAACCATTTGCAATAATGCAATGCAGGAAGTAATAATATCATTATCATAATAGTTTAGCTGAGATATAACGAATAAAAGACCTCACAAATTGCTCTGAGAGCAGGCGGGGCCCATTTGTACACACACACACACACACACACACACAGATAAAAGAGTTTAATGGAACCAATTTTGAATGCCATGTAAACAGTGTGTTTTAAAGGCCATCTCAGACATCCGTTTATTTATCAGATGGATTAACTGGCCATTTTTGAAGCAAAAGCATAAGCATACTTTCCAGTGGTCTTATGTCTTTTTGCGTAGGGCTTTTTATGCCAATTTCATGCCTCTTGTTGACTTGCATGACTTTGGACGGGTCTTCCATGTGTGCCTGTTGCACTTGATGACTTAGATTTAGTCCATTTTTTATTACTTACAATAATAAACTTATTATAAATTAGATTTCAACTGTTCACTAAAATAAAGGGAGAGTGGGACACCCATCTGTTAGTGTAATGGTCAGGCGTCCCATTACTTTGGCCTGCCCATATAATGTGGGCAAAGTGATGGGACGCCTGACACCTGCAAAAACCAGCCGAGACTTACAGCCATAGACACGGAATATACGTCTCTGCTAGAACTGCGTGCTTTGCGCACACGGGCACAAAAAATCAACAAACTTTAAAATTAAAATGTTTAAAAACAGGGTTGTCGGTAATGATGTGTTAACATGCCCTGCCCTTATATATATTATCTCAACTGCCACCCTTTTCCTTCCACTTCCAGGGGCAACTCCCTAATCAGGAGCCACCCAGTTCAAGTCTAGTCTAAGTCCTAATTAAAGAGACAGAGTTAAGACAGAGCCAGAAAAAGAATCCTCTTTGAGGCTTGCAGGCCTGTTTATAATGTGTGTGTGATTGTAGAGACACTGTATCTTCTATTTTAAGATGGTTTTGCTCTCTTATCTGTAATCAAATGGCAGGTGCAGTGTAACAACACTGTAGGATCAAATTAGGCCACATTATTTACTTTAAGTAGTTTCACTAGACTCACAGGGCCTGCCGACAGTGTGTTTGTGGGCATAGTTTTATAAAGGCAACTTGGCTTGGTTGAGCACAACCACAGTATTTGGAGATATCGATGGCCGAGACCAAATTTCAGCAAGTCAGAGACGACAGAAATATGTCTAAAGGGAGCCTGGAGCTCGAGAACAGCAGCCCTGGCTGGCTCTCAGTATAAGCGCGTTATACAGACAATGATTCTAATAATATGTGTTAATTTTGTGAATCATACACAGTTATATCAGCATTCAGAAACATGTGTAGTGAATAAGCATACATTTCTATGACAGAAACAGTCTTAATGGTAAAGTCTGGGAAACATACATTCAATTACCTGGCGATACCCACAGATGGCTGAGAACACCAGACAATGACCAAAGGCATGTTTTCCTACAGAAAAAGACCAAGTTACATTTCACCGAGCTTTTTTTCCCAATGCTTTTCTATAAATTAGAAAGAGAACAATAAAAGAAAAAGAGAGAACTTTGATCTATCTGTCTATCTGTCTGTCTTTATATATCTATTCATCAATCCATCATCCATTCATCTCTTCCACTCTCTCTTCCTGCCCTCCTCCTCTCACTCAGTCTTTGTCTCTCTCTCCTTTCTTCTTGTTCTCTCTTCCAGTCTGTCTTTCTATCTATCTATCTCTTCCTGCCCTCTTCTCTCACTCGCACTCTTCCTCTCTCGGCCTCCCTCTTTTCTCACTTCAATGATATTTCAGTGCTGTACTGTAAAGAGTGAGGCTCAGTCGCTGCCCCTCTCAGAGGACAATATTGTTTTAGGTTAGATTACTTGAAAATATAATGAACTATAAACTTGTATTCCACAGCTGTACACTAACAGTATTTTGTGCTGCTGATGTTGTCCTGCAAGTCCGCCACTCAGGAGAAGTCTGCATATCCCTGTTCAGGTTAATTGGCAGCTGCTCACTTTCTGTTTTAGCAAAGACCTTCAGCTAGTGCCTTCTCTGAACTGTCCTTGTCTCACTCCACCTGATCCTTTGTTTTCAGAAGATTTCGTTTTTGATTCCCAGCCAGGACACAGAGACACTCAGAGATGAGGACAGATCAAACTTCAAGGGCTTAGACATTTCTTTTTAAACTGGGCACACACACACTGTCTCTCGTTCTTTCTATCTCTCTCCCTTGTTTTCCCATTTCTCTATCTATCCATCTATCCATCTATCCATCTATCCACCTATCCACCTATCAATCAATCAATCAATCTATCTATCTATCTATCTATCTATCCATCCATCCATCCATCCATCCATCCATCCATCCATCCATCCATCCATCCA
>JBBPDB010000083.1:1986601-2000417 GCA_037974465.1 Brachypetersius altus
TTTGTAAAGCTGCTTTGTGACAATGACCATTGTTAAAAGCGCTATATAAATAAAATTGAATTGAATTGAATTGAATCATGTAAAAAGAAAAGTATCACTTAATTCTTCATCATCCCACACATCCTCCTGGTTTACAGATCATTGGCCAAAATTTCATTAAACAGGATGAAACAGGAAAGCGTCTTGTGCCCAAATTACAACCAGTTCCAACAAAAGAAAAAAAGAAAGTGATGTCTTGTCCTCTCCAGTCTCCTGAGCTTTCTACCATTGAGCTTCAGAGACAAGCTGGAGACCCACAAGCTCCAAATGATTCAGAAAATCAGACAGAACTGTTTCCTGCTTTAAAAAGGTGCTGAGAGGGTTTGGGCACAAGCTATTTCCAAAAATTGCTTTGAATCTGTCCTGCTGTGAAAAAGACAAGTGGGATTATTATCATACTTATTCTTTCAGATCTATTAAACTGCACAGCCTTTATTATTACATTACACTCCAAAACCAATCAATTCCACTACTTTTAAGTGTAATGTTCTAATATAGTAACATTTTTAAAGAGCAGCGTATTATTCTTTTAAAAATTTGAGAGTGGGGTCTAACTTCTGCCCAGCAGTCAAAGGGTTTTCTTTTCTAAATCGAGGGGAAATGCATTGAAACTATTTTGCATGGTATGGACACATTTGGACATAGAGAAACTGAAAATTTCATTTCAGACACTGTTTTAATGCTGGCTCTTCAATTCCATTCTTTGGGCCACAACATTATACCTTGTTTTGCACAGCAAAGTGCCGGAAGCCCGTCCCCGGTGACCATCCAGACTGTCCAGAAACAGCCTCCTCTGGCAGATTCTGAAATATTACCTCTCACATTACCACTGTGAGGCCAACTTAATGCATTAATCTGCAGCTGGACTGCTTCCTGCCCACCACAGCTCCATAAATAAATAAGAGGATGAATACACAATAACGTTTCCTGCATACAGTTGGTGCTGACATTATTCACCCAAACCCCTGAGGCACATCACATTCTATTCAAAACCGGTGGGGTCCAGGGTCTCCTCTAACAGGCTTAAGGTGGCATGGACAATGACGCTGCGAACACAGTGCAGTTAAGTGCAGTTTCTCCAAAAAAGTAAGGGCAGAATTGAATTTGCGTTTATATTTCTTTAACCTAAATATTCCACACATTTCCTTTTGGCCCTAAACTATATAGCTCTGGAAAAAATAAGACAATAGATTTTTAAATCAGCATGGTATAGAAAGTATAAAAAGTATCAAAGTATAAAATCACTGCTGTAATCAACACTCTCCTCTTGCAATGTGAAGAGTTGGATTGTACTAGAAGTACATCAACGGTAATTATTGCCATTTTGTTTAAGAGTGAACAAGAGATTTGTTTTCTTTGAATTATTCAAGTTCTGTAAACACTGTGTCATTCCTTTACAATTATGCTTTAAAGAACAATTCTTGTATTTGAAAATGAGGAAAAATAGTATCAGCAGTTCATAAAACTAAGGCAAAGCTGTTCAGTTCAATACTTGCATCTATAAAAGAGAAAATGTGAGAAACTGTATATAAAATAAACTATGACATTACAATTAAAAATGTCTAATGAAGCAGTTGAGATGTAAAGATTCATGCTTTTGTTCCTGAGTGTAGGTTTGATTTTGGCATTGATGGGGACACAAAAGAGGTAACTTTCATCCAGCCATAGTACAATCACTAACTATCTTTCATACATTAACCTCAAAGATACACAGTACATATAAGGAGGACCTATATGCTGCGACTGTCATCCAGTAACCAATAACGAAGTACATTTACATGCAGACGCTTTTATCCAAAGCAACTTCCATTCCCTAACAACAGGGGGCAGTTTGTCTGGAGCAACTTGGGGTTAAGGGGCTCAGGAGAGAAGACAGAGACAGAAAACAACAGTTTTATTTGTTTTTTTTTGTTAAAAATTATTGCTAGGTTCAATTCAGCCGTCACCGGATTTTGGCAGGAACGTATCCCTACTGTCCCTAAACAATCCTACACGCTTGGTTTGATGTAAATTGCTCAGATCTGGAGAAACTCACCAAGTCAGTGAGATACAGTGGTGCCGAATGGAAGCAGACATCTGAAACCTCTAAAAGCTACTGGGGTGCGATAGAGAATAAAATGTCTATATTTGTGTTGGAGATGTTGGGTTCCATTCACCTCCACTGGAAAGAAATCAGAGTCTCTACCACAAATAGTTGCGCATCTGTGACGTCCACAGAGCCGCCGCTAGAGGCCGCAATGGGGGTTTCATTTCTGGGACTCTTATTTTGAATTAAGTGTGTGTTTGTGTCTAGGATCTCAGTGTCAGGTGTCCTGTGTTGTCATTTAAGTGACTGTGTGTTATGATTGGTTCTTGTTTGAGTGGGTTTTGTATTCAAGTTTAAAGGTTGGTCAACCCTCACGATTACCCTGTATGTTTCCTGCACATGATCCCTTCCTTATGTGTCTGCTGATAGCTGTACTTCTGTTAGCCCATTGTGGCTTTTTGTTTTTGTAGTGTAGAGTCTGTGTCTTTTCTGTAATAAACTCCATAGAATGGAACCTGCACTTTTGCGCCTCGCCTCACTCCCCGAGGACCAGACGTGACAGGAGTTTCTATGTCCATTCATTTTGTAGAGCATTTATGAGGTCAGACACTGATGTTGGAGAAGGCCTGGCTTGCAATCTCTGTTCCAGTTCATCCCAAAGGTGTTGGATGGGGTTGAGGTCAGGGCTCTGTGAGGGCCAGTAAAGTTTTTCCACACCAAACTCATCCAACCATGTCTTTATGGATTTCGCATTGTGCGCTGCGGGACAGTCGGGCTGGAATAGAAAAGTTCTTCCTCACTTTGTGTCCACAAAGTTGGTAGCATGGCATTGATGTTATGCTGAAGCTTTAAGATTGCCCTTCACTGGATGTAAGGGGCCATCTGGATTAAGAGGTGTGTCCCACCACTTTTGTCCATACAGTGTATATATTTTTAAAATCAATATCTCAATATTCCCTGTTTTCACACAGTCAGTCTGTGGTTACACATAAAGCTTCTCTGAAGCTTAATCTGTCCCCACTGCTGAGCGTATGAACGTCTTGCAGCAGCTAAAATTACACATAACACAAATGTGTTGCTTGACTCATTTGAATCTAAATGGAGCGCTTCATGTTTTTAATCAGCTTCTCGAGAAGCTCCAGAGCCTGGCATCTTCAGGAAACGATGCTTGTGTTGATTTGATTAGGAGGGAGCGATGACATTTCCGACTCAGACACACCACAGGCTTGGTTGGTTTGTAGTTTGTTGTATAATGTGGCATTGCAAATTGACAGTTGCTTCATACGAGTTTACTTCATCAAACACGAAGCCATTTCTTGGCTTTGGATTCGTCTAGGGTCAGGGCTGGGGTGTAACGGAATACAGTACATGTAACAGCACTACATGCATACAAAAATGATCTGACAGCACGGCACAAATTGTGAAATTCTTTCTTTGCATTTAATCCATTCACCAAGTGAAGCAGCAGGCAGCCAGGAACACACCATCCATGGAGCAGCGTGAGGTGACAGTGCCATGCTCAAGGGTACCTTAGTGGTGCCACTGGCAGCCCTGGGATTCAAACCATGACCTTCTAATTACAGATGCAACTCCGTAACCATAAGACCACTGGCTGTACCTAGTGGGTAGGATACTTGCCTGTGAACCAAGAGATCATGGGTTTGAATCCTACCTTCAGTATACCACCACTGGGTTCCTGAGCAAGACCCTCAACCCTAAGTTGCTCCAGGGAGACTGTCCCCTGTAGGTAGGGATTGGAAGTCGCTTTGGATAAAAGTGTCTGTTAAATGCCGTAAATGTAAAATGACCTACCTAATATTGTGTAGGTCTCTATTTCCCTATAATAATAATAATAATAATAATAATAATAATAATAATAATAATAATAATAATAATACATTATATTTATAGTTATCTTTCTGGCACACAAGGACACCGTACAACAAAACAAGTGCTACAAACAGTAAAACTGTAATAACAGACAAGATTAAAAAAACATTTACAATTTAGACAATTTAGACTTCGCAGATGAATCAGAGAGAGAAAGCACACTTGAACAGATGGGTTTTAGTTTGGATTTAACGTGTGAAAATCGGGAGTTATATGATGAATAGAAGGAGTTCTGGTGATGTACATTAGTGAGCTTTGGGCGCTCATGACCCTGTCAGTTCACCCGTTGTCTTTCTTCAGTCTATTTTTGGTAGGTACTGACCACTGAATACCACGGAAGACCCGCCTTTTGGAGATGTTCTGATCCAGTTCTCTAGTTCTCTTGAAATTGACTGTCAACGGGTGGTTAGGGAGTTGCTCCTGTGATCAGAAAGTGGTAGGTTTGAATCCCATGACTATTAGTGGCACCACTGAGGTACCGTCCCCACACACTTCTTCCTAGGCGCTTCCTGGCTGTCCACTGCTTCACTTGGTGTACCTGATCTTATGAGGGGGCAGAGAAGGAGATGGGTTTAATGGTACAATGTAGGGTGTACACTTTGATTCAGTCATTGGTCAGACATGAGCCTCCTCAAGATGAAATATCGTAAAGTGTGACATACCCATTCGCTTTACACAATTAGTAGCTGGGACTGGCAGCAGTTTTATGGCACTACGTGAAATCTGCCTTGAAACTTCATTTAAAATTCCATTTAAACTGATCATCAGTTTAATCATCAAGACCATTCCATCTTTAGGTGGGTGAGGTCACACACCGAAACCTCTGCCCCCCAACTGCTGCTCCACACACGGAGTCAGATTGGGATTAATAATTTACATCCTGGCGATATATTCCTGCACGCCTATTACTAACCAAGACTCAGGATATGAGGTCAGACTAATTAAAAGAGGGCTCATTTTGCAGGTGCTAGAGGGGGCTTTAGGGGACTCTGCTGTTTATTAATAGCTACCAAAACGTTCATATCTTTCAAAGAAGTGCAGTGAAGATTTCATCCGGCAGCTAGTGATTCAGGAGATTCAAGAATCAAGCCAGTTTTCATGGGGAAGTTGGTGAACTGATTTTATGGCCCTGTTGTTAATGACTTTTTTACTGATTGATTAATTGATTGATTGGTTCTTAATAATGGGCCATCATCTGAGCAGGAAGCACCATGTTGGTGTTAAGAAAACAATATTTTTTTCTATAGTTGTACAATTAGAATCAACAGGTAAATAATGACATTTATAATTTCTTCATGATGGCAGGTGAACATATGCTGCATCGTTTATGCAAACCAACTTCCTTTGTATTTTATACGGGTGTTCAGTGTTTATACTAAATTTGTACAATCTAGGGTTAGGGTTACTGTTAGGGTTTAGTGATTAGCTGTGCTCTTATTTCTGTTTATATCAGTCTCTGGTCTCTGTTTCGTCCGAACCAGTGATCTCAACTCCGTGAGTCAAACCATCCATCCATCCACTTCCTGTGACACTTATCCAAACCAGGGTTATGGGGACACTGGAGTCCATCCCAGCGGTCATAAAACGAAAAGCAGAGAATCTTCCCCCAATCCTTAGGGCCAAGCCCACAACTTTGATTTGACTTCTGTGTTTACATATTTGAAGAAAAGAGATGAGCTGTGACATTTTAGAAGGTTGTTTAGCTGTGTTAGGCTTTAGATAATGTCATCAGATGCATTCGAATGTTTGTTTAATATACTTTAGCGTTTAGACTATATTCTGGAATAAAACAATGCAATTGAAATGATGGTATTATTTTTCATATTGGTGTAATGATGTTCATATTGGTGTAAAAAAGTAATCATGCCAATATGAAGAATAGTGCATTTGAAAATGTTGGAATATGTCCAAAAATATATTTTGTTTATCATACTTTAGTGTTTTTAATATATTCTGGTATAAAGTTATGCATCTGCAATATTCATATTACTTTTCACATTTTGTCCTTTCAGAACATGGTATTGTGTAAAGGTATGCATAAAGCCTTTTTTTGTGCACTTTTTGTGCACAATTCCTATTAAATAAATGTAACTGAAGGTTTTTTGGAATTAATTCTTTATTTTTATAAGTTATGACCTCATATCAGGATGAGTGTTGAAGAATTCATGCTTGCTGAGCTGCTTGTTTGAGACCATCCAACTGTCAGCATAAATAAATTATGAGCTGCGATAGAAATCTATTGGACGGCCAGGTAAAGCAGGCGTGAGGAGGGAAAATCAGTATAATGGTAGATGTCTCTCTGACCTGGCTATAACAGTGAGGCCTCCTTTTTTATTTTGCCTTAGAAAAAACAATTAGAACCTTCATAAAGATGCAGGTGGGCCTCTGAGAGTAGTCCTTGAAATGCACTAAATAGTGCCAGATTGTGAGTCCCGGCTGATGTGAGGTTTTATTAGGAGGGGGAAGGAATTATATTGAGGCTACATCCGCATGGGCGCCGGAACCACTACATCCTTTGCACTTTTAATCATCATTTGTTCCGTCCGGTCCACACTTATCAGCACAGCAATTTACGTGAGGGAAACGCACGAGAAGCCGCACTCCCAAACACTGCTAGTGCTATCACCCAACAAAAACACCCCCCCACCCCGGAAAACACTACACCCCCTCCTCCATTCCAGTCCCCTCCCAAACAGTATGTCCCGTGCCCCCCCGCATGTTAAAAATGCTTCTGATGCCCCATTATCTTCATGAAAGATCTTGATCTTTCATTGTCATTACAGATTGTCTGGAATATGACATATGAATGAAGGGTGGTGATGAGACTCGGGTCTGAAAAAAAATGTAGATCTACAGTTATTTGCTGCACTCTACTGGTCACCAATAGCACTTGCCTTTTGTGGATGAAGCCAGAAGGGGAAATGAGCAAGAGTCGACCTTGAGAGCCTATTAAAGTGCACTGCCCGTCTCCTCCTTGTAAATTTCATTTCAAGCAAAAGCACAAAAATCCGACCAGTTCTATGCCAGTGCTTTCTTCTTTTTTAGACCCAAGTCGAAAACTATGTAGGAATATTTTAAGAGTGTAGAGGAGAAGTGTGTCCTGCTTCTTTCTTTAATTGCAAATACTTCTAAACTTGCTCCAATGAAGTAAGTCTGTGAGTTTTTACGCATTGTATTATGGAAATCAATTGCACTGAACAGGTGTGAATCACATTTCAGATGCTGCTCCTCACCCTTCTTATCTAAGTACATACCATAACAGATGCCAAGAATCAGTGTAATGGCTGCCACCCAGTGGTTGCTACACTACATGGACAAAAGTATTGGGACACACCTGTTTTTAATGGTTTGGGCTAAGCCCCTTACTTCCAGTGAAGGACAATCTTAATGCTTCAGCAGGCCAAGACATTTTGGACAAAGCCGTGCCTCCAACTTTGTGGACCCAGTTTCAGGAAGAACAGAGATTGTGAGCTAGGCCTTCTCGTCCAACATCAGAGCCTGACTTCATAAATGCTCTAAGAGAATGAATGGGCATGAAATTCCCACAGAAACACCTTCTGAAAGCCTTCCAAGAAGAGTTGAAGCTGTTCTAGCTGCAAGGGGTGGGTGGGGGGCAACTACATATTAAAGTCTAAAATGTGTTTGAATGTAGTGCCATTAAAGTACCTGTTGATGTAATGGCCAAACGTCCCAATACTTTTGTCCAAATAGTGTATAATGTATTGTCCTACTGGAATATTCTAGTTTGTATTAAACTCTACAAGTTGTTCTCTTTTTGGTTTATCGAGGACACAAAATTAGATGATGCATCTCACTACTGGGTCCCTACCTCACATTAGAAAGGCCTCAGGCTTGTAATTGATCTGTTTCGGGCTGAGAATCATCCCTTGCCCCAGATTTCATGGAATATAAAAGATATGCAAGAAGGATAATGATCTATGTAAATGAACTGCCCCTCCCTCTCTTGCACCCCAGCAACATTAATTGGAGTCATGTTACCCAGATTTGGGCGGATGGGGCCCATTTGTTAACCCCGCTTGTCTGCTCTTCACCTCCAGTCGGTTTAATCAAGTTTGAGCGGGATAATTGCACAGGTAGACGTCTAAATTTGGCAACTGCTAAATGATTCTGTCTCCCAAGGCGGAGAAATGACTCATTCACGGTGCGTAACTAATTAACCTTAGACGTACACATGCGCGCGCCCCACGCAAGAACAAAGAGTTTGTTCATTTTAGCCGAACTCGAACTGGAGTCCCAACTAGCAAATCCAGAGCCAGTCCTCCAGTCTTGCGAATTTATCGCCGGAATTCACAGAAGACAATTTTAAGTCAATCAATCAGAAAGCACTTAGCTTCATACTAACAGTCGTTGTTGGCAGCACACCGTGGGATTTGTCCCGCTGGCATCTCAAAGAATAGCTAGTCCTTTATTGGAGCCCAAATGAACGCTTCCCATTTTTCATTTCCCAACACAATGGGTTTCGCTTTTAGGCTGCACACCTCCTCCTTTGTTCCTTCCGAACAGAAGTAAGGCGGATATTTCAGGTGTGATCTTTGCGGGTCGCTCCACGTCTGAAGCCGGTAACGTTAACAGACGTTTCCAGGCCAAGCTGGGAATGGAATCTATTTTGGAAGCCATTTCAAAGTCTGTTTACTGGCCGGTGGAAGGGCTAATTTTGTCACTTCCATTCTTGATTGCAAGAAGAATGGAGACAGACTCCCAACTGGAGCTCAGGGTGTGCACGTGCAGGAGCCCCGGAGCCCAGGAGACCACATAAATTTAGTCTGGCGGGACCAAGCTGAAGTCTGGGAGGTGCCAAGTTAGAGTGGCCTCATTGCGAACCGTAGGGACTCTGGGTGTGAATCTGGCTAACGGCTGTCCTAGTTTGGGTAATTTTCTGGCCATTTTATGAGGTTTGTTTAGTGATGCTCCGGCGAGGAGGAGGATTTGTTCAAATGATTTTCCACTTTGATTCCAGTTGCCACTGTTCATGCATACACATGAGTAATTAACCCTGCTAGCTCCATATCCTACTTACTAGGCCACCCCCCATACATCATTGACAAAAGCCCTCAATTTCATTCAAAAGTGCAAATAATGAACTTTCTAAACTTTGTTAATATTAACATATTATTAGTCATCATAATGACTTCAACCAAATTTGTCATTTATTTAAACCCATTTTTTCAATGAAATATAATCTATCTTGAGGTTAGAACAAAATGTCCAGAGGCTGAAAGAAAGAACCCTGTCTCTGACAAGGTTTGGTAGCATGGCTGAGTATAAAACGACTCATTTTATGACCGTTAAGCTGGCGGTATGCTTCAAACGCAAATGCGTATGTATAAATACTGTACGTATCGTTTCATGCGGTGATGCAGGTGCAGGCAACCGTGTGAAATGTGGACGGATCGCAGTCAGAGGGACGTGTCAGAATAGACTCTTGGCTCAAAGGACATAACGTTGCTTTGAAACGTCTTTCCTGTTTGAACTATTCTACCCCCTTTACCGCAGTGCCTTCAGTCTTTTTAAAGCAACATTATTAGGCATAACAGCTGCTTTTATGTCCTTCTCTCATTATGACTGGATTAAGTGCAACCTTCTTGCTTTGTGGGTGGCAGCCTAGTTCGTCCACCCAAGATTTTTCAAGTTTGACCTTTTGGACCGCCTGCCTTAACTCCGGCGGCCATCTTTCTCTGAAGCTGGCACCAGTGTGAATTTAAAGCTCATTCAGTTTTATTTATACAGCACTTTTTGCAAACCTGTGTTGTCACAAAGCAGCTTTACAAAATACAGGTCCGAGCCCCTAGTGACTCAAGGGTGAGGAGGTATGGAAATAATAAACCCTAAAGCTGGAGGAAGAAGCCTCAGATGGAACCAAGGCTCAAAAGGGGAACTCATCCTCCTTTGGTCGACCCAGAGAGAGAGAGAAAGATGACGGGTGACTTGGGTCATTTTCTAGTCCACTTGGACTTCACCCAAAGTTTGCTTTGAGAGCCCCCATACCTCAGAAATCCATACCCTGCTCTGTAGGACAGACACAAACACCTTATTGCTAGTTTGCAGCCTGAATGGTCAAGTTTCAGCATTCGTTGGGGCTTTGTGATATGTGCCAGGACATCGGGGGGTGTCTGTGTGTGTGTGTGTGTGTGTGTGTGTGTGTGTGTATAGTACATAACTAGAAAAAGGTGTGTGGGGAAAGATGTGGTTAGAAGAATGGTCAGAATAATGGACCAAAGTCAAAGACGAAGAGAGAGGAACTTCAGACAGTTGCGCGGTTCTAACAGAGTTGCCGTTATCTTATCAGTTCAAGTCCCAACAATGCCATCTACGGACAGGAGTTCAAGTGAGGACAACTGGCCCTTCTGACCGGGACAACTGGTAATTGGCAGTGTCTATTGTCCCTGCCCTGTGCCCTTCATTTGCCCCAACCTTGCATGAATAGAAATCGGACAAGATACAGTGTCTGGCTTTATATGTGGAGAATTAGGCTTAAGCTCGCAGATCTACTGGAGCTGAACAATGGGGGAGCTGAGATAACAAGCAGGAGCTGGCGGCGACTATCACAGGGGGAGAAAACTGGGCGAGAATCCAACCAAAGAGAAAAAGAGAGGGGAGAGAGTGGAAGAGAGGATGCCACATCTGTCAGTGTGCCCACTGCTGCCCGCCCATAGACCCGCCTCCTCCTCCTCCTGATCCCCCTCAGTCTCTTAGAAAACACACGCAAGTGACCCAATTAGGCTTGGGGAGAGAGAGAAACACAAAGAGAGAGAGAGGGAAAGTAGTCAGGTATGGCTCAGATTCACAAGGGGGGATGATCCTGTCCCATCTGCAAGACACAGGCGAATGGGCTGGTTGAAGGATTGTTAGAGAGTGTAAAGCAAGAATGTCTTATTTGCATTGAGCACGTCACCTTTGACTTGAGACCTGTGGATTTGTTTCTTTTTTTAATCCCTTTCATGTCTTTTCTACTCTCTGGGAGATGCCGCCCCTGGCTGGAGTTGGGTGCAGAACTTTTTTTTTACAAGCCTCTCGGACCACGGCGTGGAATGAGTGAAAGATTGTAAAAACTACCCCTGTTTGGGCTGTGAAAGCAATGACTGAGAGAAGGGAACAGGAATAGCCCTGAGGTCATTTTCCACTGATACTGGAGTCTCAATGTGTGAGGTTATAAATGTGGCCGGTGTTGGGACATGTTCGGCCGTGCTCTGAGGAAGGACCTGTCCAGGTGTGTAAGCGTGATGTTGACTTTCTTCAGAGAAGAGTGGGAGATGGAGGGCTTGCAGACTGTCGGCATTCTGCTGATACTCTGCAGCTCCCTCAAGCTCCTGCACTTTTTGGGCTTGATTGACTTCTCTGCTAGAGGTAAGACACCACTGAGGGTAGGGACCTCTAGACCAGCAGAACCTCTGACGTTTGTTTTGCTCTGTAGTGTAGTTGAGACGAATAGGAGAAAGTTTTGGTGGCAGTTCACAGTGATTGGGTTCTCGGGTGTGCATTGAAAGGGCAGGACATTTGGGAACAACATAGAGCCCTAAAGCACAAACCAAAATGATAATATTAAAGACTCCCAAAATTGTCTGGAGAAGCAAAATATATCAGTAGACCTGAGGTTGCCCGTTTGATTACAGTTTTATATGTTGTTCATGTTTTCCCATCAATGTGAGAGGGGAACCACTTGGTGCTGATTGAACAGTGACACTATGAGTAAACTATATTAAAGAAAGTCTTTGTTTCTGTGTGACTCGAGACATTAAACAATTTTCAGAATTTGTGCATGAATTCATTGCCTAATGCACAATATATGGTTGCCGTAGTTTAGAAATCAGCTTTAAACCTTTTTATGAATGATTTAATGTATGTACATTACATTGAAAAAAAAAATCAGAGGATGCATGGTAGATTTGGACAGCAAATGAAACAGCTATATTTTGGCAGTATATATCTTGACTCATGGTTCGTACCGCCTAAGTTTCTTTGTAATGCTCTCTTTCACACTTTCTGAATGACTGAATGATGTTGTCCAGCAATGATGGCAGTTCTATCAAAACCCAGAAAAGAAATTGCTTTAATAGTCCCAGACACTAAGCTCACAGAACAAGAGACCTCACTGACCATCATGTGGTTTGATAACCGTTATTAGGAAGCACATTTTGTCCTCTTCGCTCTTCTTCTTTTCCACCTGACCTGTTGGACTGCCGCTCTCTAGCCGCTGAGGTGTGGAGAAGAGACGCAATACAATTGTTAATATTTGAATCAAACAACTGTGTGTCCACTAAGTATGGCTATGATAGAGTGCAGTAGAAAACGTGTTCTTTTGACGGTATTAATGATGTAAGAGTAGTCATACGTGCTGAATCGGTGTGACCTGGTTTGTGAGATTTGTCAGGTGTCATGTTGACTCTGTGGGTTTCACAGGGAGTTAGTTAGTTTGGGATAAAAAACGATGCTAGGATACTTATTATGGCATCTAATGTCCAAACCATTTCTTTTTGAACTCAGACTGTACACATTCACATGTATGTATTATATGTACAACTGCATCATTTAATACATTTAAATGACTGGTTTGAAGTGGTATGTAGTGACTACATAATGAATCTATAATTGCATAAGGTATATAAAAAAGTAAAAGGTGTTTGAGTAAAAGACATTTTATTGTCCCCTGTTGACCACATATAACCCCATTAATGATGATCAGAAGCTACGTTATGGCTGAGGACCAATAAGAATGCATATACAACATTTTGAATCTCTGCGAAGTAGGCAGTATTGAAATTAATATCCAGAAAGCCTTGTATTAGAAATACAGCAACCAATTCCAAAATAAATAAAGAGCATATATAGCATATATAGAAATGTTCAGCTTCTTGCTATTGTTAAAAATCGAAATTAAAATACCTTCTGGTGTCTAGAGTTATTAATAAAGAAAATGACAGCAACTGCTATTTTTGAAGCATATAGTACAAACCAAGATTCCTATATTACACTTATCTCTTCTCTGGCAAAGAGGTTATAACAAAAGCAAATAGGCTGCAAAACATGGAATATAAAAGTTTGTTGCATTTACTACAGTTACGCTTGATTATCTTAATTGCATCATTTATTTATACTATTTTACCCAATTTACTTATTGCATCATTTATTTATACTATTTTACCCAATTTACTTTGAGGGAGTGTCCAGCGGCTGTTATTTAGCCGTTTCAAGCAGCAAACGGGCTCTGAAAAAGGACACTGGCTGGCATGTTGGAGAGCAACAGGCTAGATTAAAAACCTGCCTTGTCTCTCGCTGTGAAAAAACAGAGGCATTTGTCTCCATGGAGGCTAGAGTCACAGCGACGCAGAGCATAACCAAGACTCTGGGATGAACTGCAGCTGTTGGATGCACCTGCGCTCTGCTAAATGGAGTTATTATTGGGCAAATTCACTGAGCGAATCTCCAGGGAGGCAATAAAAAAAAAAAACAAGCAAATGGACACTGAATATAGTTCATTTGCATGTCTGAATCTGAAGTGTGTATATAAAAGTGTATCTTTATATATATGTATATATGTATACCTTATCGTGGTGGAGGGGTTTGCGTGTTCCTATGATCCCAGGAGCTATATTGTCGTAGGGTCACCCATGGCAAACAGGTCCTGGGTGAGGAGCCAGACAAAGAATGACTCATAAGAACCTTAATGAAGAGAAACAACAGGATGACATGTTTTCCCTCACCAGGGTCCCCCTCTGGAGCCAGGCCTGGGGGTGGGGCCCGATGGCGAGCGCCTGGTGGCTGGGCCTATACCCATGGGGCCCGGCTGGGCAAAGCCCGAAGAGGCGACATGGGTCCCCCTTCCAATGAGCTCACCACTTGTAG
>JBBPDB010000083.1:2028686-2043419 GCA_037974465.1 Brachypetersius altus
TGGATCTGACTTCACTCTGACCATCAGTGGAGTCCAGACTGAAGATGATGGAGATTATTACTGTCAGAGTTTTCATTTTTTCATCAACAGCATCCGCCTGTTCACACAGTGATACAGAGTCCTACAAAAACCTCCTGCTCTCAGGCTCCACAGAGACTGCACTGCTGCAGCTGGAGGATGTGAAACCACTCGATTAGACAGATGCTTAGATGTTCTTGTATGAAAGTGGGGGCAGAAAGCTCTCAGGGTGATTTCTCACACTTTGTTTCTTTAGTTTCTTCTTTTTTCTAGTCTCTTCACACTTTTGGTTTCTGACTACTTTCTTACTCCACACGTGTCTGACCCCACTCAGGGGCAACTGCTGCTTGAAGATGCTTAAAGCCAACTCTGTTAATCCTAACCCTAACCCTATCTGTCAATAAGCTTGTTCATGAAGGCCTACTCTTTTTATTCAGCCCCATAATGACACTCTTTTCTTTCTCTCTGGGGCGACCTGAGGATGACGGGTTCCCCTTTTGAGTCTCCTTTCTTCCAGAGGTTTTTCCTCGTCTCTGTTGCCCTTGGTTTCTCACTATGGGCTCAGACCTGGACTCTTTAAAGCCGCTTTGTTTACATTTACGTTTACGGCATTTAGCAGACACTCTTATCCAGAGTGACGTACATCAGTGCTTAAAGTAGTCCACAACTGTTTCTTAAACCTGTAAGCTATACTTAAATCAACAACAGCTATTTAACCAAGTTACTGCTGGAGTTACACACCATAAACCCTGTCAAAGAGAAAAAGCAGTAAAAACAGTAAAAGGCAGTAAAAACAGTAAAACAGTTAAAAGGGTAAGTGGCTGAGGGATTTTTAAATATAGAGGAAAAGATGTATAAGAGATGCATGAGAGGACTGGCTAGTCGCCAAGATGCTCCTTAAAGAGGTGGGTCTTCAGACGGCGCTTAAAGACAGCGAAGGACTCCGCAGATATGATTGCAAGAGAGAGTTTATTCCACCACTGTGGAGCCAATACCGAAAAGAGTCTAGATGCATGTCTTTCTCTTCTTTTGAGCAATGGTGGTTCAAGACGAGCTGTGCTTGATGCCCTGAGAGGATGAGAAGTGACATGCTGCTAGATCAGTGCAGACAAGTAAGGAGGAGCAAGCCCATTCTTAGCTTTAAAAGCAAGTGTTAAGGTTTTGAACTTAATGTGAGCGGCCACAGGAAGCCAGTGAAGGTTTTGTAGTAGAGGCATAGAGTGAGAATTCAGATTGAAGACTAACCTCGCAGCTGCATTCTGAATCAGCTGAAGTGGTCTTGTTACCTTCATTGGCAGTCCAGCCAGAAGTGAGTTGCAGTAGTCCAGCTTAGAGATGACCAGAGACTGGACGAGTAACTGTGTGAGAAAGGGTCGGATTCTTCTGATATTGCACAGAAGGTATCTGCACGTTCTGGAGAGGTGGTCAATGTGCGACAGGAATGAAAGTTCGTCGTCCAACATGACACCAAGATTTCTTACCTTCTTCGAGAGCATAATCACAGAGTTCTCTAAAGTATATTTTTGTGGCATTAATTGTGTCCATTACGTTGAAAAAAACCCAATGTCATTTAATTTTATTTTTTATTGAAGATTACAACAACAAAAAAAGATAGAGTTGCTTTATATTTTGGGGAGTTGAACGCAAGCTAATATATTTTATGTTTAATTCCCAGTATAATAACCTGTGTAAATGCCATGTGTAAATATTTTCCCCTTAGAGGACATAAGTGTTTCTAACAAGTTTGCGTGCTCTTTATAAAGACTGCTCAGTTGGGATTAATGTATTACTCACAGGAGCCAAGAAACAGAGGCTCAAATCATGAGAAAGAAAATGTCAAATGCATCCTCAAAACAAGAGCTAATGAAGAAGAGCAACAACTATTGGTCAATAAAACTATCGAGAACTCTGGGAGGACCTGCCCCAGATTCTGTGTAGATGCTACATTTTTAAATGCGTATAATTTCAACAATAATTTCACAAGCAATGAGTGAAAACAGCAAACCTTGAGAAGCCCTAACTGTTCTAATTATTTATTACTCTTGGATGTTGTCAAGTAATAATATTACGCTAACTGTGTTTTCTTTCTGCTAATACGAAACACAAGCTGCTGCATTTTTGAAGAAATCAGACTCTTCTCACTCGGTCAGTTTTTACTGCTTTCTTGGCCCTGGGACACATAAAGAGTCCATTAGACCTTAGGCATATATCTCGTATTACAATGCAACAAATAAAGTAAAGGTGAACACAAGTTGTTTTATTCTTTTTTTGTTTTTGGCTTGACATATAAGCAGGTCAGATTTAACTGTGTGGTTTTCACATTAAACCTCAACACCTCACATGCCAAGTTCCACTGACTGCAATTCTTTCCGAAAATAATATCTACATTTACGGCATTTGGCTGACGTTCTTATCCAGAGCGACGTACATCAGTGCACAAGTCGTCCACAACTGTTTATTAAACCTCTAAACAGCTTAAATCCACGTCAACTATTTAACCGAAATACTGGACATTCGTTGCAGCTATACAACATCTGTCAGATAATAATCAGCCAACACCTGCCAGACAATACCAGTGGCGTGGAGGTTCCTTAGTAAAGGTGTGGTGTGAGTGTTTTAAAGTCATTTCAAAGTTTATTCTTTATTTTTATTTAACTTTTTGTATTATAATTTGCAGAAATGTTGCATGCTGTAGGAGCCAAAACTTCGTTTTGTCTTGTGCAAGTTCCTTTCTCTACTCCCTCTAGTGGCCAAGTGGCCCCTTTCGCTCCTAGTGACCTATATATACAGGTGATACAACCTGAGAGGGTGCGGCTGGAGCTCGAAGTAATGGTCTTTGACCAAACCCACCAACAGACAACCAATAAGAACCATCCCTAGTGTATCTTGTTAATCCTGATTTATACTTTCTGAGCATTAAATCCTCTTTTGTTTTTAATTAATTCAACAATATTTTTGGGACTGGTTATCAATTGGACCAAGAAATAATCACTAAACATTCTACTGCTTAAATTGTGCATTTATTATTAATAATAATAATAACAGCAGCAACAATGATATTTAATATCATTTTCATACATATGAATATGAATAATACAACCACAATAACTTCAGAAATATGGTACATATCCTAAACAAGTAAAGACTTCCTGATTTTATATTAGATACATTTTAAGGTCAAATGTATGTGGACACATTATGACATGTTGTGTCCATGTTGTGTTCAAGCTTGGCTTGTATGGGGGCCTTTTTTGCATTTAATTTTGTCTTCACTAATTTAACTCAACTCCATTCCATATGGTACTCAGACAGTACAATATGTAAACACTTACCAAATGTTTATTTGTCCCATTATTTATGTTCCCTTTAAATGGAGGGATGCGAACAGTTATATTCCTCGGATTGTATTCCATTTCATAATTTGGATTATGGAGCCAAAAGAGGCTTAAAGGCTGCTGCGTACACAAATGAATCTTAAGCTTCCCATTCTCCATACACTGTTACATTTACATTTACAGCATTGGGCAGACACTTTTATCCAGAACTACATAAATCAGTACAGTGCAGTCCACAAGAAAGCTGCTAGTTAGTGCTGGAGTTAGTCCTCTAGCAGGGATCTATAACATGACACACACACAGTTTTGGGGTTTTCTTTGTTAGTTAACATGCAGACATGAACATGTAGTTTTCATCCTAAGTGCTTACTATTGAGATGGATCTTCAGTCGCTGTTTGAAGAGTAGAAGAGAGGGGTGATGACTGCAGGGAAGGATTGGTTTCATCAAAGAAGGTTTGGGAAGTGATTAGAATGTGGCATTAGTTTGCAGCGGCGGCATCCAGATTCTTCTAGCTTGGCTTTGAAGCGGGAGGACTTTGCAGCTGTAAATTTAGATAGAAGAACATCAAGAGAGGAGATCAGAGCCAAGAAGTGATTTCCTCCAATTTTTTCCTGCTGTTCTGAAGTCTCTTTGGTTGTTGAGTCGTATGTCATAGACAATGGAAAAAAAGGTTAAAGAAAAACATGTAAATATTTCCTTTAGAGGACATGTTAAGTGGAGGTTAACCAGGGTGGAGGTAGCTCAGTGGGTAGGATACTTGCCTCTGGGTTCGAATCCTACCTTCAGCACCACCACTGGGTCCCTGAGCAAGACCCTTAACCCCAAGCTGCTCCAGGGAGAGACTGCCCCCTGTAGGTAGGGAATGGAAGTCGCTTTGGATAGAAGCGTCTGACAAATGTAAATGTGATGTAAATGTTAACGCTTGCGACTACATCTTTTACTGTTTATACAAGTGCTGATATGGAAAATGTGTCTTTGGTTGAGAGTTTTATAAAGACTTCTCAGTTAGGATTAACCTTGATAAATGTGAGTAACATAGAGGCTCAAATCACGAGAGTGATTATAATAAATAAAATGTCAAATGTACCTCAAATCAAAAGCTAACAAAAAACAACAACAACTATTGTTCAATAAAACTACTGAGAACTCTGGGAGGACCTGCCCCAGATTCTGTTACTGTAACTTGCTGATTTTGCTTATGCAACATATTTTTTAAAAAAATGCTTATAATCTTAACAATACATCACAAACGGTGAATCTAGAGTGAAAACCCATTACACAAAGTAATATTACTTTATTATTGAAGTATAAACAATGCAAGGCTTACACTGTAGACCACTGGTCACAGCAAACCTTCATAAATGCCCTAATTTTTGTAAAATGTAATTGTTCTAATGATTTATTAAAGTGAAAAAAAAGTGACAGTCTGGTCATACGTGAACACACCAGAGCACAAAATACTTCCTCTGCATTTAACACATTCACCAAGTGAAGCAGGGGGCAGCAGGAACATGGCGCCCGGGGAGCAGAGTGTGTGGGACGGTACCTTGCTCAGGGTACCTCAGCGGTGCCTAGCGGTCTTGGGAATCGAACCTGGGCTTCCTGATCGCAGGAAGCCTAACCACTAGGCTACCAACTGCCCCCATATATAATATATTAAACAAAACACTTAAACACTTATTACTGTTACAGCCTAATTTCATCACTGGACTGTAACTGAACAGACATGTAGGTTTGTGGGATGTCTTGATCAGCAAAGGCTACATCTGTGCTATCTGCCTTCAAACGCTGGCCAGATGGAGATGCCTCGGCAGGCAGCGTTTTATGGATTTAGGACCAGATGCCGTCATACTTTCATGTAGCAGGCCATGTTTATGCACCCACTCCTCAGGTAGGAGTCGATGGACTGGTGATATTCGTCCAGATTATGATGTTAAAAGAACGTAGCCTTGTCAATGTTCATACCCGCGTACTTGCAGTGACGCACTCCAGTGATGCTGAAGTGGTGGAATACATTTAAAAAGGCCAAATGTGATAATTAGCCTCAACTTGAACACTAAGAGAAGTTACATTCTCACCATGGGAATGTAGCCGCACGGTCCCACTGTGAAGACTGTATGATCAAAGGCGCCATGCTAGCTGCTGAGAGATTTGGTTCATGTCCTCTTGCAGCATTTATTCTTCCTCAGCATGTGCAGAGTTGCCTTTCATAACACCACTGAAATTAAATCATCCAGTTTGCAATTCTAGACACTACTAGACAGATCTGAATGCTCTCTATCTTCATTTTTTTGCAGTCAAAGGGCTTCACTCCTCCTGCCCAGCCTGCTTTGTTCCTTTATTAGAAGATGAAAATATAGAGTATAGAGTGGAAAATGTGATTGAATTTAATTGAAAAACTAGGTCAGCATCTGGATTAGCAGTCAGCTGCTGGCCTAATTGCGGCCGTAATCAGCCCATTTTGACTGATTGTGTGTAAGTGTGTGCACCTGTTACCAAGACGGGTTCTAGGTGACCTCTCCGCTGTGCTCAGTTTGTAGTTGTACTTTTTAAAAAAAGCTCTCCTGTTCGTGTTTCCCTCAGTGTGTCCCTGGACATTAATCCGGGTCGTCTGGTGGCAGTGGTGGGAGCTGTGGGTTCTGGCAAGTCCTCCCTGGTTTCAGCTCTGCTGGGGGAAATGCACAACCTCTCCGGTTCCATCAATATCAAGGTAATCAAGCAGATGGAGGGATGCTGTTTGTGGACCGCTCATCCTCCACACAACGTGAGGCTGACTGAGTCCGTCTAAGTTCCATGCCAATCAATGAAACCCAGTGCAATTCTGTGCTTGTCCAACTCTGACGCTTGGCTCTGCAGCTGATGAGGTTAACATAGGTCAACAAAACCACATCCGAAACCACAACACACCTTTCATGCTGATTTCAGATTTGAAATAGACTTGCATGCGGTATTTATTAAACCGCAGGCACCAATCTAGTAACTGTTTCAACATTTTCAGTGTGAAGTCTGATAGACACACATTGTGGCATAGATATAATGTGTCAGTGTCAGTCAGCTACCACTGTTTCTTCAAAAACACTTATGATTATTATATGATTATAGCAACTATCATGCAGTATAGAACAAGCTTCATCACAAACACTGTATGTGCGGAAAAAACTAAACACAGATCTGAAATCAGCATGAAAAACACTACAGAACCCACAGAAACTCATCTCTGATGATTTTGACCTGTTGACCTGAGTTGTGTTAGTCTTGTCTGTTCATTTGACTTGTTTTTTCATTCCCTCCTCTCAGGGAAAGGTGGCGTACGTTCCTCAGCAGGCTTGGATTCAGAACGCCACTCTAAGGGACAACATTCTGTTTGGTTCTGATCTGGATGACAAGAAGCTTCTGAACGTCGTAGAGGCATGTGCCCTGAAGCCAGACCTGGAGCTGCTTCCTGCTGGAGATCAGACTGAAATTGGAGAGAAGGTACGTTTGTGCATCTACAAGGCCTGCGCTTTATATGTGAACACATATTCGTGGTTTATTAAGCTCTTGTTCTTTGTTAAGTCCAAATTAGATAAATGTTTTCTCCTGTTTGAGTACAGAGTAAGATTTGAAAATCACTTGAACACACTGTTATTTATCAGGTTTTATTACACAAGTGAGTAAAAAAGGATCAGCTAAATTCCCATTAGTGGATGATTTGGGTGCTATCAGCGATAGATAGTGTCAAGTTTATTGCTTCATTTGAGGACTTTAAAGCTAATAAATGTACAAAAACGTCATCAATTATAAAATAACAAAGTTATATAATGATAAAGGTATTGGTATATTGGCGTGAGGGTATTGTAAACCCTCATGCCAATATACCAGTCGGTTGTAAGTAATCTCAAATTAGGTAATAAAAACGAAATTGTTCGGTAAGACATTTAATGGAATCTGGTACCACAAAGGGTTAATAAATACCACCTAATTTAGGATCACAACTTCAGGTAGTGATGACTATCACTGTACTTTAGCATGGTCTACACATCAATGACTGTGACCATTTGCAGGAAACAGCAAAGGCAATATAATGATCATCATCATCATCATCATCATCATCATAATAACACCAATAATAATTATAATTTATGTCTACTAATATCCTCTCTGGTTTCATCTCTGCTGGCGTAAATGCCCAGCCTCTCTAACCCTTTTACTGTATAAAATATATGGAATAAAAATACAACCCTGACTGTGCACTTTAACTGTGGAGTAAATGCTGTGTACTACCACTCATGGGATAAGTCTCCTATCTTGGCACAGGAGGGGTATCATTATACATTGTTATTGCAGTGGGTATTACTGTAGTGGTTTTTATTACAGTGGGGCTGAAGCACTCTGCTGTCTGACCAGTAGGTCATGTAGGGCATGTGAAGTGTTGTCCATTATGTTGAGCAGTTTGTGCAGGATGTTCTTATAACAACCAACTCTAGAGAACACGAGGTGCATTTGCAATAGAGGCCTAAAATGTTGTAAAGTGTTTATCATGCATTATTACATAATAAAGCCTTTAGAGACGTTCATCATTATATAAGCCTTGGAGCAGCTGGTGGCCTGTTGGCAAGGTCATGGGTTTGAATCCTAGAACTACCAGTGGCACCACTGAGGTACTCTTGAGTAAGGTACCATCCCCCACACACTGCTTACCATGCGTTGCATTGCTTGCTGCCAACTGCTTCACTTGGTGAATGGATTTAAATGCAATGAATTTCACACTGTTTACACTGTGTGCTGTCCTGTGGTGTGTGAGCATAAAGGCCACTTTACTTTGGCTTACTTTCTATAACACAGTCATTATTACCCATTATATAGCGTTAATAAGTAATTAATAAGGCTAAAAACAAATGAAATGATTGTTGATCAGCTTGAGAGTGGAGTGTTTTGTATTGGATTCCATCCAGCTCTGTCTAATCAAACGTGTTGTGTTCCCACAGGGCATCAACCTGAGTGGAGGGCAGAAGCAGAGGGTGAGTTTGGCTCGAGCAGCCTACAGTTCTGCGGACGTGTACCTGCTGGACGACCCACTGTCTGCTGTGGACTCCCATGTGGGGAAACATCTGTTTGAGAGGGTGATAGGACCAAACGGCCTACTGAAGGATAAGGTTAGTGCTGTTTGAACTTTTTAAAGAAACAATCAGCATCATTTGCTGCACCTCAACATAAAGGAAATGAGAATCTGTAGCATCTCAATCTATAGGAATGCATTGGCTTTGATCATACCTTTGTAGAAGCCATGGTAGATTAAGGTCAATGATGGCCCACAGTCTAAAAAACAACATGAAAATTCTTCTCAAACCCAAAAGGCGGTTGGGTGTCCTGTCTAAGAAGAGGGCAGTAGTAACGAACATGCTTTAGGATTTTGAAATGCGTTCCCACTTTTTGTTTTTCATATGGTTATAATGCATGTGCCCCATTCAGACTCGCATTCTGGTGACCCACGGGATCAGCTTCCTGCCGTACGTGGATGAGATAGTTGTGTTGGTGGATGGTACTGTGTCAGAAGTTGGGTCTTACAGCAGTCTACGGGCCAGCAAAGGTTCTTTCTCAGAATTTCTGGACATGTACGCTAAAGAGGATGATAATGAAGCTCAGGAACAGTCTGGTGTGTCTATTTTTTTTATATTTTTATGAAATTGTCATCAATTGCTGCTCTATTCTTCAGACCTCCTAACCCTCACCCAAATTCTGCAAGGGACATGAATAGCTAAGAATGGTTTACATTTACAGTCGTGTATTTGCTGTTAAGAAAATGATTTTACTTAAAACATTTCCCCTTGTTTTCGGCTATAGGCACTCAGCAAAGCAGTGTGTCCCTGAACTCTAAAGACCCCCAAGTGAATAGCGCTTCAGCCTCTTTTTTGTCAGAGAAAGGAGGCAGTTCACACGACAGTGCAAACCAAGCCTTCAACACCAGTTGGTAAGTCTGCCCACTCGAGTGCAGAGTGAAGAGCCAACTCAAGTGTTAATATGTTCTATGTTATCAAGATATCATCATTGACAAGGTTTGTGTAGGAGGGTCAACCTAGACATAATGCAAAAGATATATGGGGCACTCTAAAGCACGGTATTAAGCTCCCCAGCATTGTGCTGTCGAGCAACAGATATGCATTCTCTGGATAGCGCACCATTAAATACCTTTAGATGGAATCCCATTCTACTGGGAGCCTTCCTGGAAGAGTACATACACCAACAAATTGGCTTTTTAATAAGAAACACTGCATAAGCAGGTGCCTATGGAAGTATGTGAACACCCCTTCCAGTTTCTAATGAAGGGCTTTAGCTGTTTCTGTAACACTCGTGGTTAAAAGGTGCGTAAAGCCATGCATGAATTGGCTATCATCGCGGCTCCGTTATAAGAAGCCACCTTTTGAAGTTAGTTCTGACAAAATTTCTGCCTTGCTACAGATGCCCTGGTCAACAATAAATGCTGTAATTATGAAGTGAAAATGTGATGGAGTAACTGCATTCCAGCCATGACACAACAGCAACACACTTACAGTAAAGGTCACCTATTTTGAACAGTATGGAATTCTTTCTCTGCATTGAACCCATTTACCAAGTGAAGCAGTGGACACTCAGCGACGCAGCACTCAGGGCGCTGTGTATGGGAATGGTACCTTGCTCAAGGGTACCTCAGTGGGGCCACTAGCAATGCCGGGATTCAAACCCACAACCTATGGATCACAGGGGCAGCTCCCAAACCACCGGACTACCAGCTGCCCCAAGGATGGAACTGTCAAGGGCATGGCATGTAATATCATCGTCTTCATGTGCAAGACCCGCCAAACAGCCTTTTAGAGCTCCATCAGCCTGAGGAGGAAATGTGCTTCCAAGGATTAGCAGCCAGACACATGTCTAATATGCTCAATGCCAAATGTCGTCTGTAGAGATGTAAAGCACACTGCTGTGGGACTGGAAACACACTCTCTGGAGTAATGAATGTCCCAGTCTGATGGACAAGCCCAGTTTGCTGAATGGATCCTAGAGAACTGTGTGCTTCCATTTGTGTGTAAAGAGTTTCAGGAAGGCCCATTCTTTCAACACTGTGCCACTGTGAATAATACATAATATTCTTTTGGACTCTTTCGTTGAATAAAATTGGTTCGTCTGCATAGAATCCTGACCTGAAACCTGCCAGGCATTTTTGGGATTAACTGTACTGCTGACATTAATATCACTGATACTGTTGTGGCTGAATGCTGAAACTTCCTTGGTTTTGGAATGAGACATTCAGAGTATGGATGTGGAGTTCAAATGTCCACATTTTGCCATTTTGGCCCACCTTTGACTGTTGCACATTAGCATTTTAAAGCTGCACATAATGCCCTTGGGTGGAAAGCCAGCATGAACATGATCTGAAATCCAGCTGTATAATTTGAAGCGGCACCATCTGACCTTTGGCAGGTTTTTATTTGCTTAGTCCATTTGGGGTGCTTGTTTCTCTTGCAGCACAAACAAGTGGCACACTGCAGGCATCAGTAGACACAGGAAAACCAGCGGAAATCAATATCTTAGCACTTTGCTGACTGCGAACATCAATGGGACCAACAGCAAACATATTAATGCACTTGTTCTGGTGTCTCAGTATTGCCAGCCTGTGGCAGAGATCAGACAGCCACGCTGCTGTAAGACTGTCCTGCTGAGGCTGCCTTCATCAGCTACCAGCCTTGCTGTTTATTTCCCCACTGAAGATTACCTTTAAGCTAATGTGCCTCATTCACAGGCTGCACAATGGCTTAAAATGATGCAGAGGGATGTAACAGTGGGGTTGTTAGAATCAGCTTATCAGTGTGTAGTCATATCGTAACCTATAATGCATTTTGATGCACAATCCCAAAATCAAAGCAGTTAAATTGCTACTTTCAAGTCAAGACCTCATTAGTGAAGCGATCATTTTGTCATACATGAACACACAGCAGCACACAGTTTGAACTGCACAAAATTCTTCCTCCGCATTTAAACCTTTCACCAAGTGAAGCAGTGTGTGGGCACTGTACCTTCTTAAAAAGTACCTCAGAGGTATCACTAGCAGTCATGGGATTCAAACCCACAACTTTCTGATCGCAGGGTAAACACCCTAACCACTAGGCCACCAGCTGTACAAAAGCGGATTGATCTTCAGATCTTCAATGAATGGTGATAAGAACAAATCTTTTTCACTCATATGCCCTTTCATAAAGCCTCAAGGTCAGGACTAGACCCCGTTCACATTTCTGGGACTCGTTTACATTTCTGTTGCTTTTTGAAAGCAGGTGACTGTCCCTCCGTTTCACAAACAAAAAACACCATACATGAGTGCACCTTATGGTCAATGCATGTCACTTTTTGTTATTATTCTTGGTCAGTTCATGCAATTTAGTACACCTCTACAGCAAGACTGTATTAAATGAAAAAGAATTTCATCGACGTTTAAATATTCAGTCTTACAGGGTAATATTCATGAAAAAAATACATCAACAAGTAACAGGTGTATATGTGACGTGATTCAGTCTACCTTTCACATGGCCTGGGTTTTTGTGATTGGGTGCTTGGTTGAGAACAAGTACATGCCAGGTATGGCTGAGTATAATTTTTTGTGTTATTTAGTGTTTCCACTCTGTATTATTGCAGTTTATTGCTGCAGATATTTCGGGAGGATGGACAGAAACTTAAGATCTGGAGCAAAAGTAAAGCTTGGATTTCTCTGAAAGAGTACTGTTTATCAAACAGAGACACTTTTGGGTTTAAGATTAGACTTTGTAATGCAAAAGCAATATAGGTGATTTGAAAATATAGCTCAGCATTTGACTGGCTAAGGAACAGATAGACATGCTCCAGATGTGGACAGATGTAGGTGTGATTGCTGTGCATGTTATGAAATGAGTCATACTTCAGAATGAAACCAGGCCCGCAGCAGTTATGTGATTACACTAGTGTACATCTCTTTTTTGTTCAAATCCTCACCCTCATTCACAGGTGTTGTAATTTGTTATTTCTAATACTTCAAGTTGCCTGCGATTAGCTCTGTGGGTTGCCATATGTCAGATGTTTTCGCATGCATACGTGTTCTAATAATACACTTTCACTCTTTTCACCTTCCACTTTGCTCTAGCGGGACACAGAAAGAGAACATAATGACTGAAAACGATGGACGTTCAAATAAAGGGCAGCGGCTGATTGAGATGGAGACTGTGCAGACTGGCAGGGTATGGCTAAGCAACATGTATAGAGTTTGATTACTGCTGTTTGGCCGCTTAACTGAGTATTAAATCTTTGTCAAATACTGGACAGAATGGGAAGAAATGGACAGACACCTGTGTATTGGTTTTCGGATCTAAAGCAAAAGTAGACCTCGACTTGCTCCTTTCTCTGAAAGTGCTGATGGGTGTACTCATTTATGCTGAACGCTGTATATATGCTTTCTAATGAAACATAATTAAAGTCCTGTATTTGAGCAGGTGAGCATGGTTTAATCCATCATCGTCCCTGTAACTGATGAAAGAGGAATTACTGGTGTTGGCCTCTTTCTTATTGGAGAACTGCAGGGACTCTTCTAAAGATTGAGGGCTCAGGTTTAATAATCAAGTTGAGCTTGAAGTGCCTGTGAATAATTATATTTCATATTAATGTACAGTCTTCAAATACCTGAGAGGATGCTGCTGAATACATTCAAGCCCTTCGCTTCTGTTGGTTTCCCTTCAAACATACTAAGCACTGTATTTATAAAGAAGGCACACATTTTTCCTTCACAAAATGCATATTTGCTTCTAGTTTGAAGGGCCGGTGAATATGTGAGGTAAAAGGTATTTTACAGTATGGGGATTTTTAAAGTATGGGGATGTATGAGCTTGCATGTCATTCCAGTCCAAAACCATTATGCAGCTGCCATACAGCTCTGTTAATCTACAGTTTATTGATTTATTTCACTTGTTTTTCATTGCTTCGTTCTTCTACCAGGTGAAGTTCTCTGTGTACCTGCAGTATCTGAGGTCTATGGGCTGGGTTTATGCCACCGCGTTTGTCGTGGTCTACTTCCTCCAAAGCATGGCCTTCATTGGCCAGAACCTTTGGCTGAGTGACTGGACCAACGACGCTGTCAAGTATCCCAATGGAAGCTCTTACCCTGCCCATATTAGGAACATGAGAGTGTATGCATACGGAGGTCTTGGAATGGCACAAGGTATCAGAAAATTGTTCATTTCCACACCACACAAATAAATATATTCCCTGGTTCATCCCAAATTCAGCTTTTCAGTTGCCTTGGATTGAACTTTATTGATTAGAAAAGAACTAAACCAAGGAGAACAGAATCACAATGTACAAAAAAATGATGAGTAAGAGCCTATGATGTGTTTTCCTATATTTTATTTTATGCCTTTTGTGTTTTTCCATGTCCCAAAAATCCTTTGTCTATATTTGACATCCTTTGTGTCAAATATATAAAAAACTAACTTATACAAACTTATAGTACAGTATTGTGAAAAATTCAGCCACTATTTTTGAGGTCTCAGCCATTTAGAGTACTGCAACAGTACATTTCCGCTCATTCAGAACAGTTTTCCTATATTTTAGTCTAAATGCTCTTTGAGATGTTGTCTGCAGTTATTTCAATCTGAATGGACAGTCTTGTGTAAATCATGGTTGTAACATCGCAACCATGATGATTTCCAAAGGGATGGTATTTTCAGCTAAACATCCAGATAGACTAGACTGTGAGTGTAAAAGGGAGTTCTCTCCCTGTGAAAGAAAATTGAGTTTTTCTATCATAGTAGCACTTTAAACAGTGAGCAGTGAGAGCAGTGGTGACTAGGTGAATGTTGTATTGGATTCCTCTGCTTCATATTTTCTCTGGCAGGCCTCCTGGTGTTTGTGGGCACCGTGCTTCTTGCTGACGGTGCTATCCGTGCCTCCAGGGGTCTACACACTCAACTTCTGTCCAACATACTGCGAGTGCCCATGCTGTTCTTTGATACCACACCGTCAGGGAGGGTAGTCAACCGCTTTGCAAAGGTACAGATGCTTTTACATGTATTTATGTATGTGTGTACAGTAAACACCCACTTGGGTGAGTAGATATGGTCAGTCCATCATAGATTTTTTCTGAGAACCAGCACGAGGGGACCTGGCGTACAAGGCCCTGACGCCACAGCTTTTTTCGTTGCAATTTAGAATTTGCCATGCATTTGAGTAACGTTCCGGTCAGTGGCGGGCGTTAGCCACTGTTTTTTTTGTTGGGGTTTTCTGTTTCCTTGTTCAGTGTTATCTGGGTTGTTTTCTGTTTTGTTTTTAATTACTGTTCATGTTCTGGGTTTTTGGGGCTGGGTATGTTTCTGTTCTGCTTGTGTACGTTTCGTGTTCCATGTGGT
>JBBPDB010000083.1:2046875-2077127 GCA_037974465.1 Brachypetersius altus
TTAAAGTCCACAACTCTTTAATAAAAAGCATGGTTTGTCCCACCAAAGAGACAAAAAAAAAGCCGGTGGGGGCACACACACAAACACACACACACACACACACAAATTTGGTGGGCCAATTCACACTCTGCTGTAAAGCTATACTTGAATCAACAGCTTTTAACCAAGTTACTGCTAGCTAAGTACACACCTTAACAAACCCTGCCAAAGAGAAAAACAAGTCAGAGATTAATACACAAGTAGGAAAAGCAGTTAAGTGGCTGAGGGATTTGTTAAATATACAGGAAAAGGTGTTTGAGATATACCTGCAGTAATCAGTAATGGTGTTCTTATACACTGAACTTTTATACTATCATTTGCTATAATTGTGTTATTTTTATCACCAGGATATTTTACGTTTTGAAGGTGCACTTCACTGTGAACCAGTTTACATTTAACATTAAAGTCAATCAGCTGTGTGTTTTTTGTTTGTTTGTTTTTTGCAGATAAAGGAGTGGTTTTTGGTGCTCCCTTAACTGAAGAGGGCATCGCACAAATTTACCAGCTAATAGAGTACCTTGGAAAAAGTAAGTCTCCATTTTATTTTAGCTTAACATAAAGCATGCATCTATCTACATCCAGGTTTTTAGCATCTGTAGATATTTGGATCCAACATAAACATGTCGGTATGGTTGGAACAATAGCTTGTATCTTCATTTTTGTACAGGGAAGAATACTATTTTATTACTCTAACATAAATAAATAGTTTAGAATGTTTCCCCTTTCTCCTGTAAAGTTTTTTTGGAGATATGAGGTTTTGTAGCGACAGCAGCAGTCTGCAAATTTAGCCGGAATGTGAGCTTCACCAAGCAGCCTCTACGGCTAAAAGGGATTCTCCACTGTCTCATCCGTGTCCCACATTAGTGAAGCTCCTGACCTGAAGTTCTGGAGTATGAGCTCATGGTGTATTTCGGTGCCGAATGATGTCATTGGCAAGAAAGTGGACACGGGCTGAATGGGGGGGAGGGGCCTAAATAATTCATCTCAAAGCACTTTGCTTTTCCGCTGTCTGTCAGACCTGCATGTGGAGGGCCTGTTCCGGGTGCCTGGGAACAGCATCAGACAGCAGGCCCTGAGGGAGGTGCTCAACAGCGGGGCAGACATAGACCTGGAGATGGGGGACTACCACCCCCACGACGTGGCCACGCTACTCAAAGCCTTCTTGGGGGAGCTGCCAGAACCACTGCTGACTCACCGCCATTATCACGCTCATCTCAAAATAGCCGGTACGCCCTCAAAGAACGATGAATGGTTCAAGAACAGCTTATGCCATTCCACTTTACCTCAGGAACATTTTAGTGCTTCCAGGGGTGATGAAATCACAGCCAGCTCTTCCACCTTCAGATCTTTTATTTGTATCCTGTCTTGCAGAGATGACTCTGTTTGATGAGAAAGGCAATAAGACGCCCGTCCCTCACAAAGAGCGTCAGATTGAAGCGCTGCAGCTGCTCTTCATGCTGCTTCCTCCAGCCAACCGCAGTCTCCTCAAGCTGCTGCTGGACCTGCTGTATCAGACGGCCAAGCAACAACACAAGAACAAAATGTCCGCGTACAACTTGGCGCTCATGTTTGCGCCCCATTTAGTATGGCCAAAAAACGTAAGCACTTTTCATCCACTTCTGTTCTTTGTGTTGTGTGGCAGCTTTGTAAAGAAGCCCTTTTTATCTGCACACAGGTCACTGCAAACGATCTGCAAGATAATCTGAATAAACTCAATAACGGCATCGCATTTCTGATCAAGCACTCGCAGAAGTTGTTTCGGGTAAGGGCTGTGTTAATTCCTTGGTCCTGTAGTGTGAGTACATTGTTTAAATAGTTTTAACTTGGTTGGCACGACGGTGCAGTGGTCAACCCTGTTGCCTCAAGAATGTCGGGGCAGGTGTTCTTCCTGTGTCTGCATGGGTTTCCACCAGGTACTCCGTTTTCGTCTCAAAGTCTGGAGATATGCACGTCAGGTGGATTGGAAATGCTAAATTTGTGTGTGTCTGTGTGTGTGTGTCTGTGTGTGTGTGTGTCTGTCTGTGTGTGTCTGTCTGTGTGTGTCTGTCTGTGTGTGTCTGTCTGTGTGTGTCTTTCTGTGTGTGTCTGTCTGTGTGTGTCTGTCTGTGTGTGTCTGTCTGTGTGTGTCTGTCTGTGTGTGTCTGTCTGTGTGTGTCTGTCTGTCTCTGTCTCTGTCTGTCTCTGTCTGTCTGTCTGTCTGTGTCTGTCTGTTTCCTTTTTTGGTTTGATAGAAACACACCTTGCCAGACTTTCACACTCACCTGACCAGACTCCCATTAACATTGGACTAACGAAACGTCAGTGGATCACGGTCTCAAAGACGGTTCAATAAAAGCCTTTTATGGACTCTGTGAAGCAACTGCAGTGTTGTGGCGGGTAAACACCGCTTAAGGCAATAACCCTTGACTCATTCTTTTATTGTATGAGAGCAGGCCTCTCTGATTACTTAACCCAAGGCACATCTGTAGCTTCTCTCAGGGCTGGTGGAGACCGATCCCTCATTTATGAAACGGAGCTCCAATCTATTGTGTCTTGCTTGGCCATCATGGACCATTTAAAGCTTGCATGCAGCGCTTAAATCCTCTTGAGAGTGCTTGTCTGGATTTGCCCAGATTAGTAGTACAAGTAATAAACCTGAATTATTTGACTGCGATCATTGTGTTAAAGAACAGTCCAAAGGTGTACGGACTCTTTCAGAGTGTTTTGATTACATGACTTCCTGAGGCTGTTTGCGTTCAAATATGACTGAGTTGATGCAAGTTTGTTCATCTTTTATTCTTTTGTATCTGGTTAAGGATCTGGGGAATGCTTTATCTTGCAAAAATATATTTCATGGTATGTCCCTTCTCCACTGGTGTGCTGGTATTCATACTTGCGTTAACTTACATGCACTCGTCCATCTGTGTCCACAGTGTTTGATCATCGGTGGAGGCCCGTGTGGATTACGTGCAGCCATAGAGTTGGCCCTGCTCGGAGCCAAAGTTGTGGTGATAGAGAAGAGAGACACTTTTTCCAGAAATAATGTTCTCCACCTCTGGCCTTTCACCATTCAAGACCTCAGGAACCTTGGAGCTAAGAAATTCTATGGGAAGTTCTGTGCTGGAGCCATAGACCATATCAGTAAGTGTAAAGCATTCAATTTATTCAGTTTATACATTAAAAGCACAGTCTTATATCACAAAATAAGCACCCACTTCTGAATATACTTCGGTTCGGTGGTGTTCTTCTTCTTGGAGGTGACGGTTTCATTGCTCGTGTTCTTGTTTATTCATTGATGGTCTTGTTTGTTCTGTATTCCTGCTCCTCTGTGGTCAGGTATTCGTCAGCTGCAGCTGATCCTTCTGAAGGTGAGTCTGATCATGGGGGTGGAGGTGCACGTCAAAGTCGAATTCCTCAACCTGTTGGAGCCGCCTGAGGAGCAGAATGGTGAGCAGATCATAACATTTTTACTTTATTTTCTTAACTTTTTTACTCTCCATTCAGTTTCTTTTTCAGTACATCATATGTTCCTTATGTCTTCTCACTTGCAGGCTGTATTGTCTGTTGTGTCCATAGCACTGTAACCATCAAGAGCTTCATAGATAGAATTTTGTTAATCATTTGCTCCCTGAACAGAAGAGTCTTCAGGCATTTTTTTAACTAAAGAAAGATTCTATTGCTCTTGTGGATTGCTCTTGGCAGCTCAAAAGAGAAGACTCTGGATTGGGTTTACCTTGTGTGTAGGGATGGCAGAGCCAGGCGATGTTCCTCACAATAACATTTAAGGCCCAACGGTCTTTGTTGCCATTTATTTGTGAACAGATGGTAACTGGATGTGAAAATGCAGGTGTGAAAGTAATGAAATCTTGCTGGAGAAATGCAAAATTAACAGTCCCAGGCTGACCTCTATTGACCTCATTTACGTCCACTAACCAGCTGTACTCAGTCCTATTCACCCTTACATTCTTCTGCCACATGCTCCTCCAGCTTCTCATGCCTTTTAAGTACTTGTATGATAAAAAAAATGTGCAAACTAAAGGCGACATGAACTGCATTCATTGAGTGCATCAGTCGAAGACTGAAATGTCCATGTATCGTCTCCCAGAGCACTGTAGCCCCTCACGCTCACAGCTAAGGAACTGAGCTCCTCAGTAAAAGAAGGTGATGTGCAGGAGCAAATACCTGTTAACCCTGCAACCTTTGAGGGATCAAGCTGAGTAATCTTAGTGCGCCACTCAGTTGGAGACTTGGAGCTCTTCCCGGGTTCCGTCACCGTGTAAACATTTCAGGCTGCTGAAAATAAGCACATTCTGGAGAAACAAACTAATAATATCCAGCTCTGCTCTGTCTGCTTCGACATGAAGAACAAATCCAGCTTTCAGGAGAAGGGAAGCATTTTTCACTGGAAATCATTACATTTGCATACACACGCGTGTGCATAAAGAGATAGTGCCTTGAGCGTGACTGCACACGACAAGGACAGGAATTAGTCAGTTTGGGCTTCTGTTAATGTTTAATTAGGGCATGTGCAGCTAATACAACAGTTATATTTGTTTGGGCTATTGGAAGTTGAGTAAATATGCTGATGATAAACTCTGGGGAAATCCCTGTGAGACCAGGTTTCGGTATCAGCCAATATCAGCAGAAAAATGATGGATGGACTTTTAAAGGCAAAACGTAATGAGTACAATTCAGTCTCATACTTAATATCACACACTCACACTGTTTGACCATGATGGCCTGCTTTTAGATGGTCTTGTGAAAGTATGCAGACAAAAAGCATGAATTGAAACACTTGACTTGACTATAGTTTTGACAATTGTTTAATTTAAACTGCTATGATGCTTAAGATTTCAATACATTTGAGGCTCAGAACTTGAATATTATATTGTCTATACAGGTTTCAGAAAAGAAACTATATTAATATTTGGTCTGACCAACGTTCACAGCTTAAATTTAGGACAAGCTTTTGTCTCGTTTCTTTAAGTGTCTTTAGGAATAGTTCTCCAGGCTTGTTAAAGGACGTTGCAAAGCTCTTCTTTGGACTTTGACTGGCTTTTGCTCGGTCAAGATAATCCCACACTGCTTCAATAACTTTGAGATCCAGGTTTGGGTGGGGGGTGGAGAGTCCATGGCTGTGCACGTGTATATAGACATATACGTAAACGCGTGTGTATATAGACATATATGTAAACGCGTGTGTATATAGACATATATGTAAGCGAGTGTGTATATATGAACATATATGCCAATACATAGTATCATGAAAGCTCCATACTATCGTGGTTTAAGATTTTTGCACACACCACATATCAACCGGTGATACCGAGAGGGGTTCTGTTGCTCTTTGGCGTCATTGGCACTCAATGCTTGCACATTGTACAGATGATAAGCTTTCAGCTCCACTCTATATATAGAGCGTGGGCCATCAGGGCCCATATAGCACCTCTTTAGCTATTCAGCTCCCAGCAACGACAGCCTGTCCAGCGTATCCCACATTACAGAGGTGATGTGCTCTGATGAAATATTGAGCCTGCATTTTCCAGTAAGCTGATGCTGTGTTGATGAGGGCCATTCTGAATGTTCCCTTTGTGCTTTCCACGCCGCCCTTCACTTGTTCCATGTGTCGCGTATCACAGATGATGTCTGTGTACAGTTAATCAGAAGAGGTTTTTGCTTGTTTGCTTGATCTTCATTAATTCGGCCAAATCTCTGTTTGTGTGTTTTGTTTGTTGCAGGCCTTGGGTGGAGGGCAGAAATCCGTCCTGCTGGTCACCCCATCTCCGACTACGAGTTCGATGTTTTAATCGGAGCCGATGGAAGGAGAAGCACTCTAGATGGTGAGATACGCATTAACCGCAGTGGTATTATAAAATTGTTTATTTGATTCTAAAACCTGATTGGATGAGTTACTTTTTCCAATCAGATGGACATGATGCATCAATAGACACTCATGAGACCACATGATTTTTTAGTTCGTTCACTAAACTACTGTGCTGTTCATGTTGCTTAGTCTGTTGTTCACAAAATCCATTTCGACAAATAACTATTTATTATAATCATTATTAACAAATTATTTAATGTTATATTTATTGCTGTGCCTTTTGTTGCTGCCTCATAAAAGCAATAAGCCACCTTGTTTAGCATCATATCATAATGGCTTGAATCACTGTAATGGATGTGCTCCACTATGAGAGGTCTACAGACCTTCTGTCTGACCATATATCAGTCCAGATCAGTAAAGGGTAATTAGGCGTGTCTTTAATGTCATTCTTCATCAATGCCATCCGCATTTACATTATACAGTATACTGAACACTGGCTGATAATCTGGAATCGCCTGCTCCTGTTTCTTCGCTGGTTCAGGACTTCGGTTAGATGGTCTTTGTTCTTTTTGAATGATTCAAACGTAGGTCACTGTGTGTTAAAGTTCAAGTTCATCTTTATTGTCATTCAATATGTTGCAACATGGAAGAATGAAATTTGTTACACAGGACCAGCAGTGTACTTGTCAGGTTCAAGGACTGGACTGGAAATGAGTCTTTGGAAGTCCTTCAGGAAGCCTGGAGAACTACATAAAAAGTCAGTCTCTTTGGAAGCAAAATATTAAGGAATGAGGTGTGGCCCAAGATTTTTTAAAAAGATTTTTTTATGAAGGCATCTGGACTCAATGTGGTCAGTTGTTTTGGTAGTTGCACAAAATACAATAATGTAATTCACAGAACTTGACGTTTTAACCCGGTCATATTTAATATCCCTGAGTGCGTTAGCCCTGTATATTCAGACATACAGGAAGTGGCTCTACTGTTAATGAGCTGCTCCCAGCTGTACAGACAGACGCTTTATTTTTAAGGATGTTCCTAAATAAACGAAACCCTCCTGTTCCAAATGCGTGTTTCCTCCTGAACGCGAAGTGCTTCTCGATATAGATGAGTTTCCTGTCTGAGGAGTTTTGTAGTCTAATTATAGGCTGTTCCAGGAGCTGTAGAAATGAGATTGCGTACATCAGCATTTCAGGGTTTTTGCTGTGCTGGTCTTAGTTATTGTATGCGTGACTGTTTCTCACTTCAGGGATGTTAAAACGTCTTTACTGGAAATTTTTATTGGAGCCTCGTTGTTTCCTCTGAAGCCTGTGGCTAAAAATGAATCCGCTCCAGAAGAGTGGAAAATGTTGAAAGGTGCCTAAACACAATCATTCAAACCCTGGAAGCCTGGAAATGGTGTCTGAATTGGAAAACATGCTTTTCTTTAATGTACTTTCATGTTATTTTCGACCATTTTTATGGGTTCGTTCATCTTGGAATGTTCACACACAACTGTAAAATCATAAGTATAAGATGCACTATGATGTTACAGATGTTAATTCACAGTACTGTAATTCAGGTACTCTGCTGAAAATGCTTTTCTGGTAAATAAAACGGAATTGGTTGAGGGTGATCAGTTGTGAAATACAAATGCCTGTATTTTAGTGTCCTGATTAGTCTTTGCTCTCCACCCCATAAGGAAGGATGACCTAGTGTCTCAGGCTCATCCGAACAGTCTGTCCCACATTTGACTGTCAAACCCCCGCTCGGCTCTTTTGTCTGTGGGAGGAAGTGTGTCTGCCAGCCCTGTCCCAGCCGACCTGGTGCTCCTTTCGTTTGTCTGGTGCTTCCTGTTGGCACACATGCTTGAGCCACTTTCACTCACAAAAGGCTGTGGTCAGTAAGATAAATGGATATAAATACTATAGGTAGTAAAATTAAATTATTTCTGAATAGTGGCTTGGAGTTGTTGTCCGTCACTGCATGTAATTGTGACTAGTGATATTGCAAAGGTAGTAACAAATAGTAGCATAACATACATTGCATGTGGTGATAATGATTTAGCACCCAATAAGAAATTGCTCATCTGAGTAACAGCAGGTTATTGTACAGATTATTGTGTGGGTGTGTGACAGGGGAGGATTTCCAGAGTCTGCCTTTATCTTTTCAATGAAAAGGTGAAGGCAGACACTAGAACTCCATACATTAACAAACTGTACCTCAAAAAGCCAAATGTTCATGTGAGGCTGGCTACTGTTTACCCCTTATGTGGCTCCTGGATGTCTTTACAGTTTAATGAAAAGACTCTTTAAGGACATCCAGACCCCAACCCTGTCACACACCCACACAATAATCTGTACAATAACCTGCTGCTGCTCAGATGTGTGCTAAATCATTATCATCACATGCAGTATGTTTATGTGCAGTAATCATGTGTAATCATGTTATGCTATTTGTTACTAACCTATGCAATATTACTAGTCACAATTACATGCAGTGACTGAGAACAACTCCAAGCCACTATTTGTGTTAGTAGTAAACTACTACAGCAATAGTTTAATTTACATCTAGATTAACAATCTATAGTATTTATATCCATTCCTGTCATTGACCACAGCATTTTGTGAATATGGCATATTGTATTTAGTACAAAGCATTTCTGGACTGTTTCGTTTGGAGTTTTATTTGGATTTATATTAGTTTCTTATTGTTCTTGTCTTCGTGTCTGTGTTTGTGCAGTTGTAACATGAGCAGTTTCCTCCAGGATCAATAAAGTATTCTGATTATGAATTCTGAGCCCCTGTTAATACCCCATATCAATTATGTCATTGTTCAATGTACAAATGGTTAGAGACACATTTGAACAGGGCCTAAGAGACAGGGGTTGGCCTGAACTGTTGTGCGAGTGATTGTAACCATTAAAGGACAAATAGTTCACTACTTACAGTTCAAAGATTGCTCAGCTTGATTACTCAGTAAACAGGTGACACTGAGGTGATTCCCACTCACTGACGGTCTCTCTTGTCTTCTTATACTCTTACTAATCTTATCTTATTACACGATACCTTCTGTTATTAAGATTAGGATGTATTTATACAACTCACTACTTCACCTATTACTGATGAATAGTTTTAAAAGCCTGTTAACATGCATGGTTGAGAAATTTTTTTTTTGACCGAAATGTATTTTTAGCTTGTTTTACTTAGAGTTAGTTTGGTTAAAACTTTTTACATTTGTTTGTGCCATTTATATATAAAAAAACAATCCCCCAAAATTTCAACTGTTTATTTGTTTGTTGATCCTAGGTTTTAGGAGGAAGGAGTTCCGAGGTAAGCTGGCAATCGCCATTACAGCCAACTTTGTAAATCGGAACACGACTGCGGAGGCGAAGGTGGAGGAGATTAGCGGCGTGGCCTTCATCTTCAACCAGAAATTCTTCCTGGAGCTGAAGGAGGAAACGGGTACGTTCTGGTCAAGCTGGCTGTCACCTTCTTGCCAGCTTGTGCTCATATCATGTATACATGTGTATACACACACACACACACACACACGCACACACACACTTCTCTGTAGTGTAGACAGTTCTTTATACAATGCAGTATCGTAAGTAATCAGTTTTTATCTGAATTCACATATCGGAGGATAATTGGTACAGCGTTTTCCCCACTAGTGTAAGATTTTTCTGCACAAATAGCAAATTGTTGCATGTTCTATGAACATCTGTCAGCATTATTGTTAGTGCTTCCATTGCTTATTAGAAATATTTGCAGATTAATGTGCAGTTTAACGTACAGTACTATGGGAAAGACAGACAGCCAAATTAAAATGTTACCAATTTTACTCTTTTTGTCCAGTAAAATCACTATAGAAGATTTACAAATAAATATTAATCCAGCAAAATACATATTTTTTTTGGTTTTAAATGTTCAAAAAGTATGATTTGAAGGAAGTTGAATGTTTCCTTGTATTGTAAATAGCTGTGGATAAAAGTGTCTGACAAATAAAAGTAATGTAATCTAATGTCTAAGAACGTTGGTTGGGTTCCTGATCTCCCTGAGCTCCAGCCAACACATGGATTTATTCAGTCCCATCAGCAGCTTCTAATTTAGTTTTGGTTGATTAAGGAAATCCCTGGACAGATAAATGACTTTGGATGCCTGTAACATTTTTCACAGTATTGTATGTGTTCTTATAGACTAATTCATCAAAGCTCCTGCATATAAGGGCTTTGTGTTTATTCGTGTGTGAATAATTTCCCCTTGGTGTGAAGTTTGTGGCTTCAACTAAAATCAAACACGGGGCAACACTTTTTTAATAACCGAGGCTTGCGGGAACAGCTTGTTATTGTAGTGCTGACAGATGAGTAGTAATTAGATGAGTGGGGAGGATGAGTCAAGATCACTGGGTTCTTGATATGAGATTATGATTGTATGTTTATATTGTGTGTTTCCATAATTTATGTCCCCTACCCTTACATCGGAGGAAGTAAGACTGTGTGCGCCTGTGTGTGTGCGTCTGTTTGTGCAGTTAATTGACATCACCCTGTTAACAGAAACTGTCATCCCTCTTTGATTTAAGCCCCTGTGTTTAGCACATAAGCACAAATGGGCTCATAATTTAACTTGTTATTCTTACAGGGATTGACTTGGAGAACATTGTGTATTATAAGGACAACACGCATTATTTCGTTATGACTGCGAAGAAACAGAGTTTGCTCGACAAGGGAGTCATCATTCATGTAAGTAGTGTAATACTGTTACCTTTACTTTTAAAACAGTCACTGCAGCTGGGTCTGTTCTCAGTGCTGGTGTCTCTGAGCTCAGTATAGAGGGTCGTTAATGCCCAGGAACTATTGTGGAGGTGAAATACAAGGGAGGGTCATGTGGAGGCATGTAGGAAAGTGTTGCTAGGTAAAAAGAGGTATGGCATTTTCCTTCAGTTGTGTTCCAACTGCGCTGTGTGTGTGTGTTTGTGTTTGTGTGTGCGTGTCCTGAAAAATGGCCACATTTTATTTGACTCCCCTCATAATTGTGTCACTCACAACACTTGTGTGAAATTTGCCATGGGTTTCTCTGCAGTCTGCAGGATGTTTTTCCTCTCAGAACGGATTAGAGGGTGATGAGCGGTTTATTATTAAAAGGAAGTCTGCCGTTACTCCAGAGCTCACACTAAAGCCCTCAGCTGCCTCCTGCCCTGCTCAAGAACGTGTGAAGCTCGGGAGTTTTTGCGTGCTGGAGTGTATGTCTGCAGAGCCGTGCTCTCTCACAGAAGAGCTTAATCTCTCTAAAGAGTAGTGGTGTGTGTGTTTGTGGCCTTGTATTTGTCTCTTTGTGGGGTGGATGTCTTCAATAGGAAAACCTGCTGTTTTCGCCACTAGTCTCCTCACAATTGGGGGAAAACTAAAAGAGCAGCAAGATGCACTGAATGTCTTCACATGTCTTCTTATAGGTGTGTGATGTAATGAAAACATATATTTGCATATATTTGCCTGTTAGGTCTACGTTATTTTAGCATCCAACCAATTGTGTTACAGTTTAGTGCCTGAGCTTTCCTTGTGGAGTCCAATTTTCTCCCCAAATGAGTCGTGTCCTGTTCTTCCCACTTGCTAGGACTCATCTGTCACATGATACCACCAGTGCTGGGAGGGTGAAGGGTAGTACATGGTTTCTCTGAGTCACGTTAAGCTCTGTGGCATCATAAAGAACCACTTGTGCAACTTCTCTAATTCTGTTACTTCACCTACAGACAGCCATACTGACTAGCATTGAGCCGAGTGAGTGATTGGGTAGAGGGAGGGCCATCCTACCTTCCTACCCTCCCAGAGAGAGATAACCCAACTGTGCTTTGGATTCCCGGCCACAGATGGCGGTGGCACCACTGCACATCAAACTCTCAATCACCCAGTAATAGGGCCAATGCCAGTGTCTGGGGCCCCTAGTGTGTTTTAGCAGTGCAATTACTATAGTTTAATGATATGGCAAATAAAGCTACTTTTATCTAGAACCATTCGTCTCTCCTGACAGGACTACATAGAGACAGAGCGGCTCCTGCACAGTGATAATGTGAACCAGGAGGCCCTGCTCTCATATGCTCGCGAGGCTGCAGACTTCGGCACCAACTACCAGCTGCCCTCCCTGGACTACGCCATCAACCACTACGGGCAGCCTGACGTGGCCATGTTTGACTTCACCTGCATGTACGCCTCTGAGAATGCAGCGCTGATCAGAGAGAAGAACGGCCATCAGCTGCTGGTGGCTCTGGTTGGGGACAGTCTTCTGGAGGTGTGTGCAAACACTGATAAGTAGCTGATCAACACAGTTTTAGGGAGTGTGGTGGGAGTGTGGTGGGAGTGTGGTGGGAGTGTGGTGGGAGTGTGGTGGGAGTGTGGTGGGAGTGTGGTGGGAGTAAGATACACAAAAAAGGATATATGTACATACTCACATACACAAACATATTATATTTACAGCCATGGAAAAAAAATAATGTGATTTACTGTGATTTGTGGCCGTATGTGCGTGTGTGTAAAATTCTATATTTTTCTGAACTATTGGTGTGTGTTTGTGTGTGTGTGTGTGTGTGTGTGTGTGTGTAGGGGGGCGCCTTCATATGTGTTGAGTGCAGTAGTGTTTGGAATTTTAAATTAAGTGTGGTCAATAGTCTATAAAACAACAGGCACATTTTACACAGACACTTCCACACATTCCAAAAGCAATAACCAGAAAAAAACAATTGTGGAGCCTCTCTTGTTTTTCCATGGCTGTAAATATACACATACATACACACACACACATATATATATATTTCTATATATAATATGAAAGCGTATATATGTGAGTCTTTTTAAATGTATGTTGATCCACAAATTTGGACTAAATGTCCATATTGTAAGATAACATGCTTTTTCATGCTCATCCTCAGAACAAGATAAGATTAAATTCCTTGTCTTGTCAGATCATTGTTTGTCAGTTTGTTCTGGTCGTAGCTTCTTCATGCCCTTTGAAGCCACATCTTAAAACTTGCATAGATGGGACCCAATGCCTTAAACTGACATTTTTATCCAAAACAAGTCTGTAAGACCCGCAGCAGGGTAAAATTCAGCTCCCTTGTTTAGTCTTCCACTAGAGATGTTTGCTTGTTAAGCTTGAGGAAATGTTAAAATGCTGTGTCGCCTGTTTTTCAGCCCTTTTGGCCGATGGGAACAGGATGTGCTCGGGGCTTCCTGGCTGCTTTTGACACGGTGTGGATGGTGCAGGGGTGGGCTCAGGGCAAGACACCACTGGAGTTACTGTCCGAGAGGTCAGCACAACCCCAAATGATAGTTTGTGTCGCTAAAATAGCAGCTTCACAAAATTTGAGGACACACCAGGACACATTTATAATCTCTAGCACATTATAGAATTGTTATATGGATGTAAATAAAGTCAGAATTCTAATCAGTTACCAGGACACTTTCATAATCAATAACACGGAGAATAACTCGATACGTTTACACTGTTTTCCATGTTACTGAAAAGTAGGGCTTAGGCTGCAAAATCCCGATCATAATCTGAAGTAACAAGGATAATCTTCCTCTTCAAACCTGTAGGGAAAGTATCTATAGACTGCTGCCTCAAACCACAGCGGAAAACATCACCAAGAACTTTGAGCAGTACACCATAGACCCAGCGACCCGATACCCCAACCTCAACTCCAGCTGTGTCCGACCGCACCAGGTAAGGGCCCTTTCACACACACCTTGCGTCACAGAATTTGTACAGTTTGATCACAGTCGTGTTTCACTTGTATCTGTATGTCTCTCTTAACAAACTTCTTTCATTTTGTCTGTAAATATAAGGTTCGTCATCTGCACATTAACGGAGAGGAGAACTCGTGTTCAATGGAGCGAGGAGGGCCCACACGCAGATCTGCCAATATCTCCAGAAGAGGTGAGAACAAATAAACCAATGGGAACATTTTTATTCCTTCATCTAGTGGGCTTAGAGCCATAGATGTCGCCATGAAATATCCCCATTTTAACCAAGGCTGCTTACAATAGTGCTAAAATTAGATAGAGCTTGAGAGCTCCATCACTCTACTATAATAATGTACCCTGCCATAGAAATATCTAAAGTGAATTTGGTTCTTTGGCCAAAGCACAGCTCAGGTTGGAACTAGTTAACTTTATACTTACAGAAAAAGACAGATAAACAACCTATACTCACCTTACCAAAACATGTAATTTGACCAATAATCCCCTAACTTTTATATAAAAGCATATAAAAATATAAGGGTAGCCACTTTATTTAATACAATATTACAGTATTGCAGTGAGGGTATCTTGCAAATTAGCTACATATCAGGCTAGTGGGCTGCTGCTAAATAATTTAGATACAATTTATAGCTGAAAGTGTATAGCTACTCCTATAAAATAAAGTCTTAAATAAAGTAATACATGGATTTTATACTGACTGCCTATTGCTGCATCTTACCAGCTACTTAGTGAAACTAAATTGGATGGGCTCAGCGTTAAACCAGCTTGGCAGGGATCATTTTCCATTTTATCGACTTCTTTGATGCGCTGTGGGATAATAATATCCATGTAATGTATATTAAAATGTATTTTGAGTTCAGTTTTGGAATTTGGGATTATAGTCCAATCTATATATTAGATTGACTGGAATTGAAATGGGTTGGAAGACGGCATATACTGTATTCTTAATCAAGTCTTTTGGATGGACAGTACTTCTGCCTTTTGGCATCAGTAGCTGTTCTCCAACACTACAACCTTCCAACACTGCATATCTCTCGCCATGTCTCTTCTCACAACATTCATTTCATATCCCACCGGAGCCAAGCCGGACCTCTGGCCCCGTTCACCTGTTTTCCGCTCATTAGTAGCCGTCGTGCTGATGGCGATCCTGACTATTTTAGATCAGTTGTCTAATCCGTACCTGAGTCTAATTTGTGTGTGTGGCAGTGCTTCGCTTAGACACCGCAGAACAAAAACCCAAAGGCTTATCACAGTTTCACACCCTCAGGTTGTGGGCTTGAGTTGTGACACAGGATCAGACAGTTTTAATGTCCCAGTTTTACCAGATCTGACCTTTTGATTTCAAAACTTTTGATTTTGGAGAAAACAGCTTATGCTACAACTGAACAGACACACAAGGACTTAAAGACAAGAACATACACACACATACAGCACACACATACAGCACATACATACAGTACATGCATACATACATGCAGACACACATATACAGTCTTATGCAAAAGTTCGGCCACCCCTAAATAAAATATAGTGTAAAGTCTAAATAAAGCTCTCCAGAAATATAGTGTACTAAATACACTGTACTATTTACATAAACTGGTGTGGTCAGTAAGAGAACTGGATATGTGGGGAGGAATGTGCTCCTCTGAGTGAAGTGGGGTGGAAGGAGCTCCTCTGAGTAGAGTTGTACTGAAGTGTGTGTTTGCGTGCTGAATGCGTCTGCACTGTGCTGTCTCAGAGTCGGAGGTACGGCCGAGCCGCTTGCTGCTGTGGTGTCAGAGGCAGACGCAGGGCTACCGAGGAGTGAATGTCACAGATCTCACCACGTCCTGGAGGAGCGGCCTGGCCCTGTGTGCCCTCATTCACCGGCAACGCCCTGAGCTCATGTGAGAATCAAATACACACACCCACACACACACCCTCACACCCCAGTAACATACATACACTTACATACATACACACACACACACACACACACACACACACACACACATACATACAGTCTTATGCAAAAGTTTGGCCATCCCTTGATAAATAACGGATTTTGTAATTGAAAAGATGTTACCTCTCTAGGAAATGGAAAAAAAAAATATATATATATATATTTTCAGCAAACATTGATGCATAGTTATGTTTTATGCCATAAATTGAACAAATATAAAAACATTATTATGGTACTGTGCAAAAGTTTGGACACCCTAAGAGTTCCAAAGTCTCAGATTCTATTTTACAAGTTTTCAGACCTTAATCAGCTCGTTAGATCTGATGCATGGCAACAGCTGTCATTAGTAAAAGTCAGCTATTTCAAAGCTTTACAAATACTCTGACTTCTCAAACCTTGTGCACACGCTTGTGGACACTTAACAACCATGGGTTCCTCTAAGCAGCTGTGTAAGACTGTGTAAGAAGTCCACAATGCAGGAGAAGCTTACAAGAAGATGTCAAAGCGCTGTCAGCTTGCAGTTTCCACAGTGAGAAATGTAATTAAGAGATGGCAGTTCAGGGCAGTTCAACTGTGGAGGTCGAGATGAGATCTGGAAGACCAAGAAAACTTGGAGATAACTGCTTGTATGCTGGTCAGAAAGACAAGTCAAAACCACCATTTGACTGCAGAAAACCTGCAGGAATGTTTACCAGACTCAACAGTGGTGGTGCATCGTTCCATAAGACCTTCATGGAAGAGTCTGCAGAAGAAAACCTTACCTGCATCCCCATCATAAAATCCAACATCAGATGTATTCATTTTAGATTCCTTAAAGAATCTTTGAATTGATCGTTCAAATACATTAGAAACCAAAGTATTATTGCCACAGAACTTAGTTTAGTGCAGTGGTTAGAAATAGTACAGCCGTTAAGCACTGATTTCACACTCGCACACATAAATGCAAAACATAAAACCACTTGTCCTCACATAAGCCTTGCACACAAAAGCGTCATTGATTCTGTAATTTTGCCCTTCAGCACCTCACTGTTCTCACACAGCTAGTCACACATATCGCCTCTAGACTAAAGTCACAAGTTGTTTGTTTGAATATAATCACATTGTTATGAATTAAGCTCTTTCACGTCATCTGTTTGGTGGCGGTTAACTGACTGTGCAGTCTTACATTTCAGAGAAATTCATAAATATGCTCATAAGATAGCAGAGGTCATCGCACACACTCTGAAGGCGCTCTGGATAATGACTAAATGTGAACACACACCCTAAAACGTTCTGCAAGTCTGGTTATGTGACACCTCTCTAATCATAGTTTGCACTCACTTCAGAGTGGACGGCCACAGTCATGGCCAGGACACCCATCATATTGCAGCTGTAAATCTTGTCGCCTTTCTGTCTTTGCTCCTGTTCGTGTGAGTGTATGTGTCTGTTGGGAAGGATGACTTCAGTGCTGACGATCTCAGGGACCTGTGACTTTATCAGTGTATTCTTACACTTTATCACAGTTTTCAGGGGAAGAGAGCCAGTGTTTTTGTTTATGTACAACCATGGATACAGCTCGCTCAGACTCGCACTGACTGGTTAGAGTGGGGCGGCTCGCTATGTCTCGACTGTCTCACCAAGGCATACAGAGGGCTGTTTTAAAAAGTTTTGTTTGTTCTTTATTTTCTACTCTTAAGATTTTACAGCCGATTGCATTACACTGAGACCTAAATAAGATTTTAAGCTCTTAAATATGTATCACTGTAAAACACCTGGCTGCACTGGGTCTGATGTATTTCTTTTCATATTTTATCCACCAGAATGCATTGTCTAACAGCATAATTCTGCAATAACTATGCATGCAAAATGGTTACTGAGATCCAGTGAATCAAACATCAGCTGCACTGTCTATGGTGGAAGCCTGTTTTTTTTTCTTAGTTGTGTCCACTTTGTGTAAACATTAATAAATTGTGAAGTTATACACACATCTGTGTCATCTGTGGTACTGACAGGCCGGAAAAAAAAAAAATAAAAATAAATAAATAAATAAATAAATAAATAAATTGTGAAGTTTAAATTCAGTGACAGCTTGGTTGCTGATTGGTTGAAACTATATGTTTACACTTGTCACATTTATTTGAATCTATTTTCCCACACTTTTTTATTACTTATTTTTTTGCTTTAATTTTCTCTTCAATATATTATTTTAGTGCACAGTCCCACAGAAGTTTCAGAGGCACATTTCACTATGTGTTGTATTTGTATTTGCTTAACTGTGTATGTTTCATTGACGTTCTCTGCCTTTTTCTTTCTCGTTCTCCTCTCAGTGACTTCGACTCTCTGAACGAGGCAGACGGTGCTAAGAACAACCAGCTGGCGTTTGAGGTGGCGGAGCGGGCGTTTGGTATCCAGCCACTCATCACAGGGAAGGAGATGGTGGCTGAGCCAGAGCCGGACAAACTGGTCATGGTGCTCTACCTCTCCAAATTCTACGAGATGTTCCGCAATTCAGCTTTACCTGCACTAGGTATTCTGGTTCTGCACTTTACCACCACAGCTCTCCTTTTTTAGTCACTGGTCAGTCAGGGGTGAACTGTTTGAGGGAGTCAGCACCAGTCAATGACAAATTAACAATCATAATTAATTGGCCGTTAGCAGCTTTCGATTTTAGGCATGCCTTATCCGTCCTGTTGACTAGTGGTGGCAGCCTGCATTCTCGGGTGATGGGAGCGTTTATTTATCTGTGGTTACCCATAACTGACTCTGGGTTGAATCAGTTTTTTTTAGAAGGTTCTTACGCTTTAGGTGGTTTCTGTTCCCTACATACAGGTGCACAAAAATTACAAAATAAAACCGTTGTTCTCTGTCAGTACATGGAATAAAAACAAACTGTTTAATATTTCGCTCTGCCTACATACAACACTAGACTGGGAGTTAAAGTCTGACCTCATTTCCATTCAGTCATGATGAAAGTATCTGATTTATGTGTTTTTCATCTGGAGGATCAGATAGAATATCATTTTCATGTAATGGCAGTTGGCAGAATCATTATTCTTTTTTTAATTCAGCTGTCAAATGTTCCGGGAGTGCTATTAGGCCTTATTCTTTTTTCGTAATTTATGAAGATCAAACTCCTCACTTTCCAGGCAACAAGCTTATGTTCTTGGTTTGCAGGTGCTCCGAGAGAAACAGATGAGAACAACGAGGACTATTCATCAAAGTCCACTAACTCTGTTTACAACTTAATAAACATATCAGTGCCCAGGAAGCGGGTTCCAAAGGTAGCCTTTCTTCTCATATGTGTCTAAAAAAGCCAAACTTTGTGGGGGGTTTTTTGTGCTTATGTATAAATGGACCATTTCTGTGTTATGGTTGTTTGTTTCTATCACTTGTGATCAAATGCATTTTCTAATCAAGTGTATTTCTCAACAAGGACCTCATTGCTTTTTACAGGATGAGAAAAAGTTAGAAGACAATGACCCAAACAAGAAGAGAAGAAAAGGCTGCAGCTACCTGGAAGAGGTTTGTTTAAGCAAAGCTTCCTTTAGATGTTTTAATGTATAGATGAGTCTTATATTTATACAGGTACCATATTTTCCCTGTCCATCCTTTTAGCAGCTGTCCGATCCGAGTGCCTTGCCTGCAGGGGAGGGACTGGAGCAGAAGGAGAATAAAGTGCGATCTATGGCGACTCAACTTCTGGCCAAGTTTGAGGAGAACGCCCCGAGCTGTGCTCTGCGTCGACAGGTATCTGTCCCTGAGTCAGTTATGCACTCTGTACTTGGAGTAATTGTTCCTGAGTCAGTTCTTATGCACTGAGTGTGTATTATTTGATAAACTGTATAGGAACTGATTAAGGAACAGTGCGTATTGATGCATATAGATGTTTATGGTTCTGAGTCAGTACTTCACACAATAACTTGTACCTAAATCAGTTTTTGCTGGAAGTGGCTGATATGGAGAAAAAAAAAAGCTACATCACAATATTTTCATGATATATAATAGATATGTCAGTATTTTCAGATAAGAACAAAAAAGAAATACTATGTTTTAAAAAAACACTGACCCAGTGTCTATTGTGAAGTAATTTTTAACTATAAAGTAAATATTTCCATAGTACCATCCCCTGGTCTTATACGCTTCCTGCACTTCCTACACATCTGGGAAGAGCTGGTTATCACTAGATATGGAAATTATTTAAATGTTTAGTACCAAGATATCACACCAGTATTGTAGCTACAATATTGAATAAGCCAGTTGAATATTTTGATGTGTTCAGTGAGCATTTTTTCCAATCACAGATGGTCTTTAGATGTCGGGATGAATTAAGAGAGAATTTCACCAATTTCTGTATAAATTGTGGTATAAGAGTAGCTTACTGACTAAGAAACTTAGTATGACAGATTAACTAACATACCACAACTTCTACTGAGGGCAAATCTCAGCCATCGTGGTACCGGAAGGGCAGCCGGAGAGTGAGGAAGCTTGTGGAACTCGAGTCAACTTGCTGGCTCTATTCCTGGGCATAAGTTCACACTTGTCTTGCTGAAACAAATCTTGTCTTGCTGAAACAAATCTTGATGAATGACTATATAAAGCATTACTGTACGCATTATTATACATTACTATTCACAATCAAGGGAGCACAGTGTGCTCTTCCCTGGGATCTGTCTGTGCACATATCTGTTAAAAGTGTTGCATTTCACAATTATTTTGTGATGTCTATTACACAATGTTCTAGAGAACACAATACTGAATGGAACTTGCTGAGATATGAAATGGTTGGCAGGAGGTTGCTTTAACCTTATGTTTTCTTTTAGAACATTCTTGGTTCACATTAATCTCATACCCAGTCAAACAGTATCTTGTGCCCTGAGATTAGCTGTGGTCATAAGAGGTTGTCTGACCTCCCTGTCAGGGGATTATAGGATTTAGGTAATGCACAGTACTATAATACAGTATATGAACTGCTTATGACCTTTGTGAACAGTTTGCAGAGGGGCCTCGGTTAGCGGTGGGGGGGTGGGTGGTGGGGGATGTGGGGGGGGCCTAATTACCCACTGAATGTCAAAGTGCCTAAAGCGTTAGAAGTGTAAGGTTCTGAACACTTCGTTACTTATTGACTTTGTCTTCCATCACAAGTATTGCAGCCCTCACAGTTGAGAAACTTTCTCAAACACTAAACACCTGTACATTTAACTAAAACACTACGGCTTCCCAGAATTTATTAAATTTAATAACTGAATGTTTCAAAATGTCTTTTTTGTGACTTCTCATTTTGTCTTGTAAACTTTGTGTGCGTTCAGTCCTGTGGTTCTTTAAACCAGTCAGAGCCTGAGGCTGACTCCTCTGTGGAGCCCACTTCTCTGGACATGGCAGAAAACCCTCGCTTTGCTAAACCCAAACCCCCAGCCCCTCCTCCCCCACCCAAACCCAAATGGCAGGTAGGCTTAATCTATGATAAAGTAAGGTTTAACACAGGACCTCAGTCTAGTACTATTCACACAGTCTACTTTATTGAGTACACCTGCCTTGTACATACACTTTTGGCCATTTTATCGGAAACACCTAGGTTCACTTTGGTGCTATAGAAATATGTTAAGGTTCTTTAAAGAACCATATGCAAGAGATTTTCTATCCCATGATAACAGTTGAATCATGCAAAGAAATTATGTTTTTAGAAGATTATTTGAGTCATTGTTCTATTGTTGCCTCTTCTAAAGAGCCACTTTTCAAAAGTGTATTTATCTGTTACCCTTCTTTATGGTAGAGGACCGTCATAGGACCTCTCTTGGTATCATTAAACCAACATGGTTGTGGCCAGATAAAAAGTGCATTCGCACATCAGTTCTAACTATTAGTGTTGTTCTCCAACATTCTAGGAGAGGAAAGAAACAACCATATTTCTAGTAACTCATCTTCTCTAGTAAATCTGCATATTTAAAGCAAGCATTGCTGTATACTCTAGTGGTGTATATGTGTATGTACACTCTGTCACTCTGTGTACCCATTTCTAGCCATCTCCTTACTTGAGACTCCTTGAGTCTCAATTGCAGCCTGGCTACAAGCATGGAAATGTGGAAAACCAGCATTCTCACCAGTCAGCATACAACCACATAGACAGCAATGGTGTTACTCAAACACCGGAACTCCAGTTCAGTTACCGTACTGCAGAACCTTGGTCCTGTCCTGAATCCCACTTTAGCTGCCAAACCCCTGATCCCCGACCCAGTTCTTCATACCATCCTGCCCCAGCTCTGGAGCAGGTTTCTTTCCATCTCTTCGAGGCCAGAGAACCCTCACTATCCTCCAGTTCTCCAGAACCCCCCCTCTCCTCCAGTCCTGCTTTGGGAGGGATGTTCCTACGTCTGCAGCAACTGGAACACCAGATCAGTGAGGTGAATTGCATGGTGAGGCACACTTGGGTAATTCCCCTTGCAGAAATGCCACTAATCTGATGTCCAGTGTTGATCTTGGGCCAATTTCCGCAGAAAACCCTGGATTGGTCATTGAAGAGAAATATAGAACAAATTTTATTCCATTTTTCATTTCTTGTGGTCAGTCGCCACATGTAGTCTTAATTTTTTACATAAAGTAGTAAAAACTGTATTTCATACCGAACTGACTACATTGTATATTGAGAGATCTTATTTTGCACACATTTATGCTGTAAGTGATCTTTTTTCATTACACATTAATTAATCATTCGAAGTGTGTGCCAATTACCAATCATTTTAGCTAATTATAATGCCAGTAACTGGTTAAGAAATTGAGCTTGTAAACGGTATCGCCAGTTTTTCACCCTGGACTCTATGTTCAGAAGCCAACAAAACGGGCTTTGTCGCTCTGAAGCTGGAGGATAAATCCCTAAACTACTGTAGCTGTTTGTTTTTGTGTTAAAAGCATTCATTTAGTTCCAGATTTTCAAAGGACAGTAGCTCAGTGTGTAATAATATTGCATGTGTTTGACCCTGCAAGGAATAATCGGATTGCTCTTGGAGAACAGTGCTTTTCCTTTTCCTTCTGACACCTCCTTTTCTTCCCTTTGCCCTCCTGTTGGCCTATAGAAGAAAGCAGAGACTGAAAGAGCTCGAGAGTTCAGCAGAAAGAGTATAAGGGAGAGAGCGGAGCAGCTGAGCTTCCTCTTCTCTGGCAAACACCCTCAGGTGATAGTCAGGGCCAGGCTGAAATACTCATTACTCCTGATCAGATATTGTGGTGATGCAATCCTGCCTCACCCGCAACATCACTAATCCCAGAAAGTGGTGGCATGGTCCAGCCTACACGTGTACTCAGACCGATGACTAACTCTGCTTCGGTTTCTTTGCTGTAATTCCAGTCAGATTTTTTCCTCAATTTTTAAATATTTTTTTTTCAGATATAAAGGTACACTAGTTTTATTGCTGCCAAGCACATAAAAATAATGAACCTTGCATGATGTTAATGAGACTTACATCATATCTATAAAATATCTCATAGTTATGAGAAATTCCCATTATTACACAAAAGTATCTCTCTTGAGTGATACCGTTAAGACAGTGCTCTGCTGCTTTGACTTGCTGCAGGGTTTTGGACAGAACGGTTCCCAAACTTCACAAGCTGTTCCCATTTTAGAGGCTGTGGATACTTGTTGGTACTTTGGAATGAGAACTCTCAATGTTCATTCTCAAAAACAACCCTTAAAATAACATTTGCATGTTATAATTAACCTTAATTTGAAGTGTTTGTTACTTTACTTCAAAATACGTCCAGCGAGCAGCAACAGTGTCTGAAGTCAGACTGAGGCTCGTAGCTGGGTTTCGGGGCTGACGTTAACTTCACCTTTGCACTAAACTAGTTAGTGCTGAGAGCCACAAACCTCACCTCCCACCTCCAACCCTGAATTCACGGCTGCAGACAGATCACAGCCTCTATGTGTTAACATTGCCGTCACCAGAACCTCAAAACACTTGAAGTACTACTATGTTTATGAATTTGAGGTGATGTAGTAAATTAGTCGTGGCTCCCTGGTAAATCTTATTGCGCTATGTCTGTTTTTTTGACTTCTGATAATTGGAAGTGCTGCCATAATTCTTAAGCATCTACTTTTTCAGCTCAACTAGTGAATTATTAATAGCCTCAATAAAGTTGGAGCAGCCGAAACTGGAAGAAGACTGAAAGTGAAACATTAAACTGAGAAAGGAAGCTGATCATAATGAACATGTACTTAACAAGTATTTAACATAATTACCAAGTATTTGAATTATTTGGGCCATGCATAATTATAAGATAAGAAAGAACTTTATTTATCCCGAGGGAAATTCTTTTGTCATCAACATGCTCAATGCAACAAGAGGAATAAAGATATACAATATGAATTTAAAAGGACCGAACAGTAGAATAGGGCAAATATATTATCAAATATATTGTTACTTTGTTAGAGTTAACAATATCAGATAAAATAAAATAAATAACATAACTATTAGTGCAGGTGATTCTGAAAAAGTGACCGTGCGAATAATGAATAATGAATAAAATAATGAATAAAAGAGAGTAGCAGCATCGGATTGTGGGATGAAACAAACATTCAATAACATACATAAGAGTAATATTGCACAATTTGAGTGAGAAATATAAGGGTATACTGAAATAAGGGTATATTATAAGGGTATACTGGAATGTCATTGTTATGGCTCTACTTTTTTGTAGCTTTCTTGTAACTATGAGATGTTAATTTCATAATTATGACATGCTGAAGTTTATTTATTTATTTATTTTTTTACACCACCACTGTCCTGTTACCAGACTGAGTTGGCATGGTGTGATGTTCTCCTGGCATCTCAGTTCCAGCATGGGTGCTTGATCACTCAACAACTCACTCGCCTCCCTATATGTCTCATACTTTGCTTACATTCTTTCTTCTACCCTTACCCTTTCTTTTTCCCTTCATAGGTAGATGGACCCACCCCTGCTCCTGTTTCTCCTTCTTCTAAACCCCCCTCGGTCCACTCTCTCCCTGCATGTTCTGCTCTTTCCTGTCTGCTCTCTCCTCTTCCTCCACCTGAGCATAAGCAGGTAATGTCAACCGCCTCTCAGATCCTTCTTCTCAGTAGACTGAGATATATTTGGGTTCTTGAAATACAGGATGTGTTTCATTGTTTGTTTGGGGTTGAATATTGTGGATGTGGTTTAGGACACATGACCTACTGTGAGTGTATCAAAACTATAGGCAGCTGTTTTCACCAGGGTCTGTTTTCACTAGCCGCCTCCAGTGAAGAAGTTCTGATCTTGAATCATTTTTTGTGACGTACATACAGAGGAATCCTTCTTTTATTTACAGCCCAGAGTAAGCTATATCGAGTCCTAAACCACAGCCACACGTTCATACCACCTTAATGAAGAGCTGGATGCGGTTATAGCAGGTGGAGAGAAGATTTAGAAACTCTTGTTTAAACATCCCATGATGTGAAAATTTCACTTTCTAAGATTTTTTAACATTAATATGAGTTCCCCTAGCCTGTCTATGGTCATGCAGTGGCTAGAAAGGGTGATAGGTGTAAAGAGTGCTTTGATCATCCTTCTCTGCTGTTGAGAGAACAGCTCAAATGGCCTGATCTGGAATTTGGGCCCGCATGTCGTCATAAAGGGAAAGGTTCCCTCACCTTTCTCATGCTTTGCCCACCCAGAGAATTTCGCACCCCTCCCCTTAAAAATGGGCTCCACCAACTGTCAATGTGATCGTGTGAGGGACCACTTTTCCCTCTAGACACATCATGGTTTGCAATCAAGTGAAGCATGGCAGTTGCTCTGTGCTTAGACGTACAAATGAGCACAAATGTATGAAGGAAGGCCTACCGTAGTTGCAAGATGGCCCCTCCCCCACCCTCCACCTTGACCTGCCTCTCTACTCCTCATTATCAAAAGCTACAGTGGGACTGGCACCAAGTGCCTGTATTTCTGCACCATGGATGAATTTCGGAAAGAGACATCAGATACAGTATCAGGGGACCACTAAGACCTTTACAAAAGCATAAAAAAAATCAGCATGTCGTGGGACCTTTAACTCTATCAGCCTGGCTGCTCCAGGACTGAACTGAATAATAGAAAACTAGCTGAGCTGAGACGTGTTTGGAATCTGAAGCGTTTTTTTTTTTAAATGGAGCCAAGAGGCAAATATGGGCGGCTTCCCAAAACACAGTAACTGAAAACCCACTGCCCCTCTGTATGGCCCTCATTGTTAAATGGAGCTTGCAGTGATGTAATTATAGCGATGGTGATGATTACAGGAACACTCCGGTGCGTAAATGATGTTTGTGGCCAAATAAAAGTTTTTGATTGACGTCCAGAGGGACTGTGGTTTCTTCCTCGGATTTTTGGCTGAAATGCTGATGGCTCTTAATAGCTTTCCAGTTTCTTGATGAAATAAGTAATCAAATCGGAGCCAATAAATAAATAATAAATCATTAGTGCTTTTCATGTTGATTGTAGTGTAATGGACATTCTGAGTCTCCGCAAAACGATCAGCAGGGATCTACAGATCGATCTGAAATCAAACGTATAGAGTGCCTTGATTCTTCCAAACAGGTATTTATTATTTCTCAGTGAACTGGCCTGACTGTGCATGCCGTTTACCATGTGTTCTACACATGTACGTGGGAATACTTTTCTGGAATAAATTCTCAACCCCAGATGTTTTTCTAGGCATGCCACTCCTTTTTAGGACCCGCATGACTGTTTATTTTCTCAGGAATGAAGGAACTCTGAGGCAAAGAAGTGTTTTTAACAGTTTCACAGCATGCAGTAAGGTGCTGTGAATACACCAATACTAGTTTAATATACTGGTCAAAATAGCAGTGGTCCACCACCCGCCCCCTGAATATCCACCTGCCTGCAGCCTGGTTTGGGTGGGTGCGTGGTAGAGTTTCAGAATTTGGATTTGTGTTGTGGATACAGCTGTAGATCTCACTATAGCCATGTGTCACAAGATCACAGCATTTTATCTATTTTTTATTATCAGGTGCTATTTGTAAAATGTCCAGGCCTAATTCTGGCATTACATTAGAAAGAGCATGTTCTGCCTGAGAGCTTGAATTTCAAGCATGACTTTTGTTCCCCTTGAGCCTGTGTTTCAGTCTCAGTCCCTCTTGCTGTCAAGTAAAAGGTTTGTAAGTCTATCCAAGTCCATGTTTACTCCACTGTGCCCCTATTGTCCACCTGTCCATTTCTTATTGTACATTATCTACTCTCCACACCCCCGTCTTCTGTCCTTTGTTTCTTTCTTTCCTTCCTCCTTTCCTCCTCTTGTTTGTTTAGCGGACAGTTGGAAAGGTCTCCTCTGCAATAGGTGTTAAGGCTGCCACTCTGGCCATCCTTTATGAAACTGATCACAGACCCAACAATCGTGTCACCCTCTCACTGGTAAGAGGACACGTGTGAAAAATGGAATTATTATTTATTGGCTACATTTGATTTTCTATATAATAAGTATATAAAAAGAATGAATTCCTTAAGTATTCAATTTGAATTAATACTTATTAATTTACTTACTCACTTGTTTGCCCACAGCACCTTGTGTGTGCTCATTTTTTCCACTGTGTTGTAGTGCAACTGCAGTCGAGTCATTTAAGTGTTTGTCCACAGACAGAGGCCAGAAGATCCCAAGATGCTGGATCGGTAAACGTTAGCTAATTCCAAAACATAAAGGAAATGTTGATTGCTTACAACAGCTTTGCATGCTTTAGGATTTAACACAAACATTCAACACAGACTTTACCTTGTTTTTGCTGTTTGCCACAGTCTTGTTTGGTGTGTTCTGTTGTGTAATATGCATCGGTTTCAGTCTGGCACCTTAAATAGCTTATAGTCTTACCAGCGATCTTTAAGACCAGGTCGAGTTAGGACCTGTTATAATCCTCTGTAGAGAGCCCTTGTTTGGTTTGCCCTGCCTGCTTTGTCAATAATATGGCTACAGTAAAATCTTCCTATGTACAACCTGAGAATTTGCTTTTAACAGTCTGCTGTACTTTTGTGCAGTTTTGGGTCTGACCTGCTTTTTTTGTTCACACTCTGCATTTCACTGTTTGTTAAGAAGTCATTTCCATTCATTAACATTTTTTTAGGTTGACCCATCTAACTGATCCTGGAATCAGTGTGAGTTCATACTAATTGCACAGCTACTATCTGAGTGGAGGCCCTCTAACCCCCAGGCAGATTTTACCCCACTCCTTCTCTGACAGGGAACTGTGTGTGTGTGTGTGTTCATGGCAGGCGAACATACGGAGGGAGTTTGCGCCGGGCGTGGGTGGCAGTGACATCTGTCACTTCTGTAAGAAGCGAGTGTATGTGATGGAGCGGTTGAGCGCCGAAGGCTTCTTCTTCCACCGCGAGTGTTTCCGCTGTGAGGTCTGCAGCACCACCCTGAGACTGGGAGGGCACGTATTTGACTCAGACCAGGGTATGACACCATCCCTATTATTTTGCAATCTGTCTGTTGTTGCAGCATTTAATAATGAGCTAATGTCTATAAGTACCATGTCTATAATGTGCTTACATTGCATTATATTACAAGGGGTTCTCGAGTTACGCCACAGATCTGTTTCTCCGACAGTGATGTAACCTGAACTTTGGTGTTAGTCAAAACACACCTGAGCCTAAGGCACTTACCGATCCTAACACAGCTGTAAAACAAAAAAACCCAACTGACCCACAGAAAAAGGGAAAGTACGGAAATGTAAACAGAAAAAAGGACAAAAGTGAGTGTAAAAACACTTGTGGTTCTAACAGTCCAAATGGTGTAAGGGTACTGGAGGAAGGCAACTTCCCCACTCATACACTGTTACTGCATATTCTGCGTATTCTTCCACCGTGCGCAACTAAATTAGTTATGGGAGTGGGTGCAATAAACTCGAAACATCACAGAGGACCCCCTGTACAACCAAAATATTAATACCCATCCCTATTATTTTGTAATCTGTTGTTTAATAATGTGTTAATCATAGGTAATATTGAGTATTGAGTGGTTACATTACAGACACTTTTTTCAAAATGACACAGTTTGAGGAAACCCTCCGTCACTGAAGTAATGTTATTAAAAATCACATTCATTCAATTGTATTCAAGTAAACGAGGTCATAGTTGGAGTTGTTTGATGTCAAGTCAGTGGGATACTGCCTTTTATTTTATTGTGCTTTTTAATTTTACAGGTACGTTTTACTGCAAACTTCACTTTTCGCAGCGGAAAACCAGCCACAGGCATCGAAAGAAAGAGGTAATGTCCAGTGCATGCACAGAGCATGGTGGTCTCCTTTAAGGTGTTCCATAGTCATTGTACATCCTCTGTTCTTACCTCCCCACTGTGCAGATCCATGGAGACGGCGTGTCCTCGGTTGATGGTATTGATGGTTACTCAGCCACTGGTAGTCTCCACAGCCAGCCCTCAGGTACCCTGAGTTCCCTCCTTAGGAAAAGCCTGCATTGGCCTCTGCATGTGGGCCGCAGCCTGACCGGAACGCCCCGCTGGCTAGCCCGCCGGATGCATGGGGCGGCCCGGGCTGTAGGTATACACCTCAGAGAGCGGCAGGAGGACTATGTCTTCTTTTATGAGCTTCTGAGCCTGGGATTCCCCCTGCTCTTCATGCTGTATGAGATAACAGGCCAGATGAGCCTTGAGGAAAGCTCTCAGATACCACTGTAGCGTAGAGCATAGCGTAGTTCTAGCTAAGCTTCTGGCAGACCAAGGTTATCAGAGGCCGTCTGCTGCCCTTTGAGTCTGGGAGGTGTTAAGGATTTGCCTGGGGGTCACCTTTAACCCTGTAGTCTTCTCTGTTCTTCACAAATCAAATAATTATCTGCAGTTCTCACAGCTGGTGCTGTTGCTTAATGCTAAAAATGTTAAGATGGTACTTTTTAAGTCATTGATAACAGTTTGTCTTTTTAAGAATAGCTTGAAGGCACAGATTCCATTCTGGAGTTGTCATGCCTCTTTAATCCACCATTGGTTGTATCCTCACAATGGGCTTTTTAAAGAGCTAATTTGTGAGCCATGTTTTGGAGCAAGTAAAATACCTACAGCAGGGTCACAACCGAGAAACCCTGTTCTGTAGAATTTATGAGCTCGGAGTTTGTTTATTAATATGTAACGCTCTTTTGCTTTTACTACATTAAATGACCAAGGCAAATCTAAAGGAATAGTTCAGCAGAATTCTGTCCCATTTATAGTTTTCCGCTTAGCTAGATTGAGTTGATCAGGCAAGATATGATTAGCCACGTTTCCATCCAAGGAGTTATTGCGGAAAAAAATTTAGCGCTTAAATTTTTTTATTGATATAGCTGATGGAAATGCTAATTATCGATAAATGTCAACATAAAATTTTTTCGTTTAAAATTAGCGCATGAATTCTATATCAATACTTCAGATGTCACAAAAACTACTTTGGAAACACTTTTTGTCGGAAAAAAGGGCTTTAACGCAAATAAATGTATCGTGATACAGTCCGCTTTTGGGTTGGAACCGGTGGTCGGTGGCAGCCTGTGATGGGCGCAACATCAGGACTGATGATTCCACAACATCCCAAACGCTGGCCGTGTCGTTCTAAACTGCTGCAGCCAGAGATTTTCTGTGAAGTGTCTCTCCACCACCTCCTCTCAGAAGGTCTTATTCCGTGGTCTCTCCCGAACCACATGACCCACGGCCCAGTACCGGTCAGAAAAAAAAAAAACCAGCACAGAAAAAAAAACGTGTATGAAAATGCTGTTAATAAAGCTGCGAGTACATATTGGATT
>JBBPDB010000083.1:2077227-2105115 GCA_037974465.1 Brachypetersius altus
GATCTTCGGATCACATGCGTGCCGAACCGTGGAGAGGGATCCGTTCGGATCACGGATCAACAGTGATCCGTTGCACCGCTAGTATTCACAAACTATTATGGCACAAATAACCTATACTTTAAGACTGGCCTATGAAAATGAGCTCTGTTCTGATTTTGCCTAAAACTGAGAATTCAAAAGGCAGTCTGAGCTAATAGACTCTCTATGAAGCATAAAACATAAAGGAGTGGGGCTGAACTGCTGTAGACTGAATCGGCAGATATGTCTTCTCTTTCTACAGTACAATATGGCACAGTTACAGTGACTTCTTTCAACAGGCAGCTGATGGAAAACCAGATTGGAGCCATTGAGCGCGGGGCCTTCGACGACATGAGAGAGCTGGAGAGACTGTAAGTGCCCTGAGTTTGCTGTCTCTCTTTTCCTAATGTCAAAAACATGATCAGGCCACATCTTTTTTAGCTTGGTTTGCAAGTATGCTTATAAATGAGTGAATTAGTGTTTAATGTGAACGACGGGTTATCCACTGCTGCCATGCTGCCAGCACTGAAATATACCCAAAGACAGTATAAACAGCAACCTGTGCGAAAAATGTAATTGAATTTAGTCTAAAACGTTTAACTCGAACTGCTTCAATGCAAATACGACATAATGAGGATAACACATGCATAGGTGCAGGCCTTAATCTGTGCTGGATTCATCTACTGATCTGATGACATATTGTGAATATGCATATTATTGTATTTTAATACTAAATACAGCAATCTCTATAAGTAAAAAATCATCACTATTATATATATATTAAATGGTCATAATAACAAAAGTTTATTTGTCACTGGTATCACTAACGGCACATTGCATTGTTAACTGTGTGCACGACTTTCGATGATTATGATCCTCAATATGAAGTGAACAAACTTTAACCAGCCAGTCAGGAACCCAACTAAGAACACATGCCACGGGAAGCTTTGGGCTTTCGGTTATTATGAGTTCCCCGCAAACGAGACCTTAATCACACACCCGTTGGTCTCTTTGGCTTGAGAAGCTGCAAAAAAGCCTCACCAGAAGTTTGTAGTCACAGCCACAGGCGTGCGCCCACCGTTGAAATGAAGGAGCCACATCAGAGGTACGCTCCTGTTCGCTGCGTACAGCATGGCGAACGACTCAAGCTGGTTGCAGAGCCATGGCTCGCAGATGCTGACTTCAATGCGTGACATAAAAAACAAAAAAGTCACCCAAGTCATATGCCCTCCAAATTCAATAGCTCTTTAAGTTCCATGTTTTTTTTTTTTTTTTGTTCTATGGCCTCGAAGATTGCGGTCTCATTAGGCAATTAGTCCCAATCTGTCCCTAATTTTGCTAATTACCCTATTCGCTCAGCATTGCCATTTGCACCTATCAAGACTTTGGGACATCTGAATAGCTTAAGCATGTTGCTCCTCACGTTTTCGACAGCTGGGTTCACACACGGTACTACCCATAAACCCTTCTCCATGTGGATTCAGCAATCACGCTTTAAAAAAAGGTTTTATTTCCATACTTGCTGTTTACTCACTCTGTGTTCACTGTAATGACTTTAATTTTGCCCCCCCCACCCCTCGTCTCTTTTGTGTATGACAGACGGCTAAACAGGAACCAGCTCCACCAGCTCCCAGAACTACTGTTCCAGAAGAACGCTGCTTTGTCACGACTGTGAGTTCCTGTCTTTACTCTATGATGTGCTTCATTCTGGCCTTTTCTTCATTTTTTCCTTCTTCTTTGAAACGCTCAAATTTCAATGGATGGAAAGTTTTTTGTCAAGAGGACTTGTGATTTGAAGGCTGACGTTGGTTTGTGGCGGCCCATGGATAGGTATGGCTGAGTAGAATTTTAAGAGGCGCAGAGTGCCTTGTTTTTGTATGCAGATCCGATTTTGCCAGATCGCGCAAGTGTGCGTCTGGGCGGGGGGTTGCGAACACAGCGCTATGGCAACTTGGAGTTGCTTGAGAAGGTCATTAAGTGCGAGGGTACTTCATTCTTCCTGGTTATGAATGTTTTCATTGATGGGAAATCGTTGTTTTTTTTTTCCTGGTGGCCTGGACAGCCCAACACCTCCCCAGGAATAAAGTACCAGGCTTTGGTTCCACTCTTTTGCAAGGAAGACTAGTAGTTCACAAAGGGCACCCGCTTTTGAGGTGGCAAACCGCAGCCGTGCTAAACTTTTATTTATGTCTGCTCTGTTTCCGAAAATAATTGGTAGGGACTCCGTCCTTTTCTTCTGCTCGGTTGAGTTCATGTTACCTGTAGCCAGTGCTGGGAATGCTCAATTGTTGAGACACGGAAAAACCATTTCCCTCTCCACCTCTCCGGACCCTCCATAGCCAAACCTTCACTTAAGTGCCCTGTTCTCATCATCTCAGCAAGGCGCGTCTGGAAACATAGGCACACCTATGAGCCTTTGGCAAAAGTACCAGCTGTTTGAGCAATTTGCCAGACAAGCTACTTGATTCATTGGCGTCATTTTGGGAAAGCAGGATAGGGCAGAGTGCTTTGTTGTCTTTTGTGTTCTCCTTGTACTTTCTTCTATTTTGTTGGAGCATCATATGCAGCATCCCTGTCCACAAGCTTCAGAGTGTTTTCTGAGTTCTGAGTTCTTGGGTCTGGAACAGGAATTAGGACATACGTACCCCCTGCTGGAGCCGTCTGACGTTTGTGACAGTCTTGTGTCTGCCATGAATGTTTAAATTACAGCATTGTCTCACTTGAGTGTGCAGGTTTTAATACCATTAAAAGGTTTCTCATCCCACAGGAAGGCTTGCCTTTGTGTTGCTCTGAGTGCTCACTGGGGCTTGTTAAGGTGCTTTTTTTTTGGATGCCCTTAACAAGTGGGTTTAATGCAGAAAACCCATTGCCCTTAGGGTGGAATGTTAACCCAGATGTTTTCTCTTGCATGGTGGACTAATTGACCTCTTTCTCTCTCTTTTTCTTTCTCGCTCTCTCTTGCACGCTCTCTTTCTCCGAGGTCACATTATTGTTTGTTATTAAAAGTGTTTAAAAGTGTAGGGAGCCCTGACCAGTGCTGGCCGCTGGGCATGAGGATGGCGTCTACCAAGTAGCCTATGATGCAATTTTTATGAACAATGCAAGAGGCAACTGAGGCAGCAGACGGGAACAGAGCAGTGAATTTTCCTCTACAATTTTTATGGAGGCTGTAAAAAGGGACATTTCTTAACCTGTCAGGGCCATTGGTCATGTCCCCACACATCTGTCCACTTTTCACTTGCTAATTATAGACTTTACTGTGCTCTTAGGGATTGATAAAAGCTTTGATTTGTTTTGTATCCATCTACTGACTTGCTGGGTGTCCATAGCTTTGTCCCTGAGATCTTCTGACAGTGCTTTGCCACCCATAGAAGACTGTTGCTACTGAGCTGTTAATCAAAACAATTACAGTTAATCACAGGATTAACTGAATGCCAGTTAGCTTGGTGTGCAGTGGAGAAACTGATTAGTTTTACCTAATAGAGTTCCCAGGTAATCTTTGGGTACGGGCTGATCCTTTAACCTTGATTGTTTTTGCTATAAGTACACCTGACAAATATATATATATATCCCTGTGTGTGTGTGTGTGTGTGTGTATGTGTAACAGTTAGGCTGAACTCTCTATGTCATTTTATTAAAGTAAAGCATTGATTCCACTGCATTATAGAACACAGCATCAACCACACTGGTTGAAACATGATGGTTCTGAGAGGGGAGGTCACCCCTGGCTTCATATTTAAGATGTGTTTTTATAGAAGCTATACGTTTCAAACCCATACGTTTCAAATTACAGAGGAGTTCCGTTTCCTTGACAATTGATCTCCATTAAATACATTAACATGTCACCTTTTGGGGGGTTCAGAAGTCTTATTTATAACAATATATATTACTACATTGTTTCTAATACAACAATGAATAAGTTCCAGCATCAAACAACTGAACCTGAAATGAAGGCATGTGTAAGTTATTGAGTTATTGCTATTTATGGCTTATGGGTACTTCTCACCTCAAAAAGTTTGACCCTTTTCTCAGTGAGTTAAAGACAAAAGCTGTTCCTGCCAATCTGATAACAGACTGTTTAGTGCTAATTCTTTTGCGCTCATTTAAGAGGTGTACTGTTGGTTTGTACATGCATTCATGAGCTTATCTGTTATCATAACTCTCTCTGCACTGTATTGCGGTGGCATGCAACACAGAACCGGTTACAGGTTATTAGAGCTGGCTGACTGATTTCTTGGGGGGAGGTTTCATGATGTTTCTTGTGAAAAGGGAACATGGTGAGAGTGAGGACTGACTTAGTGGAACAGTAACAAGCAAGAAGGGGTGGCATTCATCATGGTTAACGACCTGTTGCCTCTCAGCTCCCCTACTCCCCCCAACCCCAACCTCCTTGGCCTCTCATCACTACCCTCCATATCAAGAAAGTCAGACTCCGGTCCCTGTAATCTGCCTTGGCCATGCCTGTAATTAGTGTATTCATACTGTGAGTACAGCAGAGGCAAGGGGTTGAGAGAATTTGGAGAGGAGGGGTCGAAGCAAGCCTGATAGGTGCCTTCAGGGAATGACATCTGGTTTGGAGAAAGCTGTGTGTGTGTGTGTGTGAAGGTAGTCTACATCATCGGCGGGTTTATCATCCTTGGTGATCAGTAAGGTAGCTTCATTCCATGCACTGATACTTCAATCTGCAGTGCCTTTGCTCAAAAAATGCTGCATTTCTGCTGCTGATAGGCAAGCAATCACCTGCAATCAACAGACCTACAGTGATGGTGCTGGCCTCGTGGGTAGGATACTTGCCGAGCGCACCACCACTGGGTTCCTGGGTGAGACCCTTAACCCCAAGTTGCTCCAGGGAGACTGTCCCTTCTAGTTAGGGAACAGAAATTGCTTTGGATAAGGGCATCTGCTAAATGCCGTAAATCTACCGTCTCGATGAAATAAAAGCATGCTTCGGATTCTTTTTGCTTTGTTTCTTAACCTCCTTTCTTATACATACCTGTCTACACTAAATCATAACAGGCTCTGGGTGGGTGGCAGTGGCGTCTCCCGCTTCCGTGCTACTGCCTGGCGACCGTGGGTGCCGGATACACAAACACAGAGAGTATACAAAGACTAACTCTAATTATACCTCCTCTCTCGATGTGTGGACAGCTAGCGCGCGTACGGGTTAGCGTTATTTATTTATTTATTTATTTATTCATTAAAAAAAAAAAAAAAAAGTGTTCCGAGAAAAGAAAGCAAAAAAGAACTTTGTTCTCCTGTATCCTGTGCACATCACACGGTCTTATGCTTTTGGCTGTGAAGTATTGAAAGATCACTTTCAACAAATGGTTCTGATTATTGGGATCTGCAATATCCATAATATCTTACTCACCAATGAAATACATGAAATGTACTGTAATCAGGATACAAACACATTACTGTGTTTTGTTACAGTTACAAAGAAGGTGATATAGATATAGATATTCATTTTTGTCCACTGTGGTTACAGACGTCTGATTCATGCAATACATATATGACTCAGGATTTCCTACGATAGGATAAGATAAACCTTTATTAGTCCCAGAGGCGGGAAATTTGCGTTGCTACGGCAGAAACAAAGAGCAGCAAAAGCAATACAATAAAACCTATATAACAGTTCAGTATAAAGAGTACACTATTCAATACAAATAGTACAAAAATATAAATATATGGACTTGTATTGAAAAATATATATATGCATATTGAGTATATGTAATATGTACAGTGTAAGAACACTGTGGGTACATATTGGAGTGTAAATTTGGTAGCAGCAGGTTGATCAATTGTCTTACTTGAAGAATTATTGGGATTAATGAGGCAGAAAGGGGTTTACTCAGAATTGTGAAAGCGGAGTCAGACGTAGAGCTGCCAGGACATGAGGTGGAGGATTGCCATACAATAGAGCAGGAATTTGAAAGCGGAGCATATCCGCTTTCACAGAGTCTGAGCCAGAACAAAGTGACGATATCAACTGTCCAGTGCTAATAAAAGCAATGTGTAAATATACAACTAAAATCAGCTAAAATGAAACAACTAAAATCAGTTAAAAGCTCGATTCGACAAAAAAAATGACCAGTAAATATATGACATTAATTATTCACATGCTTAAGGTGTTCCTCTCCTTTCTCTTTCAATCACCTGGTGTGGAATGAAATCATTTGCCAGACATAACCATTAAGATTGGAGGCCTCCTAATAACTTTAGGTGAAAAAGTTAAACAGAGATCCAACTAAAAATGAATGATATCGTTAAATTTGGTGATCAACCAAGGCCCAATGTCAACTACAAGGGATAAACATTTTGGGGAAAAAACTGCCGTATCATGTTTCTTTTTCTGGGTCTCAGGAGGATGAGGCAATTACTGGCAGGATCACATTAAAGTCAGTGGAACCACATGCCACTACACTGCAGTATTAGACAGGATTTCAGAGCTAGCTGGCTGGTGAGGAGGATGCAAACATATTTCAAAGTACTGTTACTCTGATTGAGTAAATCACATCAGTAACATATTAGATAGTGGTGCTTGCATGCTTGTGTAGTGTTGTGCAATTTGGCACTGCAAACATGTGTGTGTTTGTCAGATCATGCTGGTGTGGGTTTCGCATTGGTTCACCGCCATTCAGTGATGCAAATAAAATGTTTTCAGATCTTATAGCACCTAGTTGGGAGGAATTCCAGGAATAGAGCTAAAAAGGTGTGTGTTCTCTGTTCTTTTGTTGTTTACTAAGATAGAACGGAGCAGTTTTCCCTGCTAGTTGGCCAAAACAGACTGATAAGACGACACACATCCTCGTTTTTCTGCTACAGTCGTATAGTTTTGCATTGACTTGTTAAAACAAGTAGTTATTTTGGGAAAAAAAAGATCTGATTATGTTACTGTATGTTAGCAATGTTTGGATTCGATTGCAGGTAAATAAGAATCGAATTGTATCGGAATACATTTTGAGTTTAGGGAATGCCTAGACTGTACCATTGTTTCACAGACATGCATTTTAATCGAATATGTTAAACAACACCCAGTCCTTCATTAAAAACTCCCACTATGTTTCTTTCTCTCACATTCTTGCCTTCAGATTACACTTGTGCGTCGTTCTGAACCTCTCTGCTGCTATTTCACTTCCTCCACCCTCTCATGATGAGTCTCAGGAGCTCTCGTTCCTGCTTGACCAGTGTCACTTTCTCATAGACAGCCCCTCTGCTTCACTCGGGGCCATTAGTCACTAGGGGCCTTTTCTTGAAGTGATGTAAGAAGCAGTCTTCAGTAATCAAAATAATGTAAAAGTGCAGTTTCAGGAGTTTCAGGAGAGTCTGTCTGCCCTATTATTTGTGTGATTGCAAATGTATTTGTAAATGGAAATGTCCAATTTTGAATTCATTTCTATCAGTGCAGTAATTTTAGCTTGAACTGAAGTCCTAACCTTCAGAGTTCAAGTTCGCTTCTTTCAAATTCCCACAAGACGAACCTTCTTTCTCCTCTCTGTATCAAAATGATGTTCAATATAGCTCTTAGCTCAATATATGCTGTGTTCCATGCCTTGGAGGCATGCAATCCATAAACGTAAGTGTGTTTCCTTCTGTATGAAGCCATTTAAATGTAGTCCTGGTGCTTGATTTCTTCCCTAAAATCACAGAATTCTGTCCCAAACCATTACACGCCCCCCCTTTCCTGCCCTCTGCACCCCCCGCCTGCTCTGTTCTGCTCAGTGCCCCTGGCAGACTGTTAATAGTGCAGCTTGTCATTTCCTCCTCTTTGTCAGGCCCTTTTTGAATCCCCAATAAAGGCATGCCAAAGACCATTCGCACGCTAATGGAGGTCTTCACTTTGGTGCGCAACCTCGGCAACTTCTTACAGGAGTACGAGTGTGTCTGTGTTTGCTTGTCAGTTCTTACTTTGGAGTGAAGTATAAGTGAAACGTCATTTTGTAAATGTTGGTATGCTGGTGTCGGTGCTCTTGTGATCATTAATGATGCCATAAACTGTCTACAAAGGCGTTTTTATGCCAAAAGTCTGAAACACACACCAGCTGCCTGTGGGTAGATTACTTCGGGAAAAAAAGAAATTTACAGTCTTTAAATGCTCTTGAGAGTAAATCTCTCCTGGTTTGACATTATGTTTCCTCGCGGAGAATGTATTACACTTTTAAAGTATTTTTGTTTTAATAGAGTTTATTATTGCACCGTTATTTATTGGACAGCTGTTTAAGAAAGCGCTCCTGGAAAGAGATGTGTAGTGGTCACTTCTTATAGTGTTCTTATCTAAGTAACTATTATCCAGCAGCAACTGGTCAGCTCTCTGGCCCCTACCCTTCTCAGGTGGTAAAAGTGGATTTTATGAGTTGTCGCTGGCTTTTTATGGGCTGTGTGGTGTGTGAGAGAAACAGAAATGCCATAAAACCATCTGAAGGAAGCGGAAGCCAAAGGAGTAATTTAGAAACCACTCCATCGTCTGAAATATTCAGAATGAGTGAAGAATGGGAGTGGGACTGGGACATGGGGGGGGGGGGGGCACTAGGAGAGTTCTGTTTGTATGTACTAGCGGTTCTGTGTTTCTTCTTCATCAATAATGCATGGGATGGATCAGGCCTGTTAAATATTCACGATAAAGGGCTTGAACATCAAGCCTTTCAATCAGCGGGTATCAGGAGCCATGTTTCAAAGCAGCGATGAAGGCCTCTGTAAAGCGTCTGCTCCCACAGGACCTCTGCGAGCTGGATCAGTCTAGAGCCTAGCGAGCTCTGGGATATCTTTAATGAATGGCTCCCCCACCCCCCCTCGCTCATCATAACTGCTTTATTTAACACGTGTGTTTTGGGAATTAGGCCGACTATTATGAATTGATAGGGCATAAATAAGTGAAAGCATCGCAGTCTGGTTTCTCTGTGAAAGTAAACAAGTCGAGGAATCTGAGCACGTAGCTCGAGGAGGGGAGTGGCGGAGGTGTGTTTCGCGCACGATTTGACTGAAGGTGATACGTCGGATCCAGTTCTAATACCCCGCTCTTCCACCCAACCCAACCCAACCAGGGCTGGAATTCCAAAACAGCAGCCAGCAATAACAGCTTCCATAGTGACTGGTTTGTTCATGTACGTTTGTTCAAACTTCCAGCGACAGTCTCTGGTTCTTGCTTTGCTATGGATAATTTGAACATAAAATCCATGCAATAAATCTGTACTAGATCTATCCTGAGAAGAAATGAGCCCCAAATAATTTTTGATCCTCTTGTTTGACTAAACTTTTATTAGAGGGTCAGACCCTTGAGTTGCTTTCTGGGAATGGTCTGGCTACTGGTGTTTGAACAGCTTCAGAAATGGAAACGGCTGATGCTGGAAGGTGACTGGTCTAGTGGTCTACTGCGAAAGTTGAGCCGGAGGTCTCCCCAGGCAACAAGACTCCTGAAACGACATGTCTAAGCCCCTTGTGTAAACAAGGCATTGAGGAAACCGCTTCTCCCCCTCCCTGTTTTGTCTCTCGTCCTTTTGCGTGTGTAAACAAGCAAACCATGAGGGGCGAATGAAGCCCACACACACACAGACAGTGCCACCGTCAAGCAGGCTATCACTAACCTCCTCATTCTCAATTGACTGAAATACATGAGCCTAAGCCCCAGCACGGAAAGCAGGAGATGGGTAAAGACTTGCAGTAAGTTGACATGAGCACAGAGAGAGAGAGAGAGAGAGAGAGAGAGAGAGAGAGAGACAGACAGAGAGAGAGACAGAGAGAGACAGACAACACACTTCAGACTCTGATTGTGGTATGTGTTGGCTGATGCCACCAGACCTGTGATCTAGGCTCCATAATTAGGCTCTTTGGAGGCTTCCTGGGGAAGTGAATCTGAATTCTTTCTCTTACTTACCCTCTGGCTGCTTTTATGTCTCCAAGCTCTTTTGTTTTTGTTTGTTATTCTGAATCTTTTCTTTGAACACCTGAGGTCTTTCCTTTGTTCTGCCGGAAGGGTAAGAGCTCTCCGTGAAGCCTCAGGCCCTTTGTGAGCCCTACCTGTCCTACAGGTCTGTGGCTAATAATGAACCACCTTCGACACAAGCCAGCCCTCCCACCATTCATCACGGCCACCCTGTTTTCGTGCAAATTTGCCCAACCCTGCTTATGAAGACCTACCACCCTTTAATGCTAGCCCTAACCTAAAGGGCCTGATCCTTACCTCCCACTGTCTATTTGAGCAAAAGCTTTTGGGTGGTGGTCCCTGGCACAAGACAGAGGAGTTCTCCATCACCCTTTATTGGGGAAATGAGGGATTGAAAGGGAAATCCCTGCTGTTTCTACCAGCCTCTCTTAAGTGTGTACATTCAGCGGGCTACACTCACCACTACACATTCTTCTAACTGCCTCTCTCTGTATAAGGACTATGTGGGAGGCTGGCAGGGAGTGCAGGTGAACCTCACAGCGGTAAGTTCCAGCCCAGTCTGAATAACTGGAGCCTTGTTCTTGCCCCAATCAGCTAAGACTGAGATGCCTTTACTTGTCGGACTGGTTTACATCTTGCTGCCAAATAAGCACAGGCATCTATGAAGAATACGTGTTTGTTTCAAGAAGACAAGTGGCCTTTTGTGCAGCTACAGTGGCACGGGGAAGTTTTCATTTGAGCTTCCTTGTCTATGTGGACATTATATGAATAAAACCACTATTGAAAGGCTATGCCTGAGAGATCGGGGTGTTTTTGTATGATGAAGCTTTTTTTTAGTTGCCCTCAGTCCTGAATATGGTGTTACCCCAAGACTCCTGAAAATCCCCACAGTTGCTTCTGGGTTAATGCATCTGCTTTATCTAACTACTTCCTTACGCAATATGCTTCCCTATTTTGACATTGCTCTCCCCTGAAATTAAATGGCACGATATTGATCACCTGAGTTTCTGTCCCTGAAGCTGCTGCTGCACTGATTGCAAAACAACCCCCCTCTTGTCTTGCTCATCAGTTCAAAGTGTTGAGCCTGACAATGTATGTGCCACCTGCAGGGATGCGGAGAGGGGTTCTGATCTCATTTTCCTCTCACTAGGGGACTCCCGGATAGCTACAAGCAGGCCTCAACAAGCTAGCTTACTGCCTGGGAGTCCAGAGTCCTGACCCCTCTGCTTTCCTTTGTAGAACAGTGGGGAAAACTCTGGGAGGGAAGGAATCGATTTCCTCACCCCCTGACTGCGAGACGGTGTTGCTCAAACATACACCATGCATGCACGTCTGCGTCTTCGATCTTTATGTTACAGGCAGTTAATCCTGTCAGAGAGACTCTTCCATGGGGTGGAGTATGGAAGCAGGGAGGCAGGGGCAGTGGTTGTACACAGCCCTCTTCATGCAGGCTGGGAGAGGCTCCAGAGTAAAGTTTTCTTGCCGGCTCTTACTCGGATCAAAAAAGACGCAGGGGAAACTGTATTCGGAACGGTTTGACCTTTTGTAGGCCTGGATGGTTAAAACTTGACCACAGCTTTAGCTAAGGGCACCCCTCTTTTAAAAGAAACTCATGTGTTAGGTCTTGGTTGGATTCTGAAGGTGTAATTCAGAGCGTAGACAGCTTTGTTCTCATCATGGAGACAATCAAAGAGGGTGGAAAAAAAGAGTGAATTTGGGTTAGGGAGAGGTGGGGGTGGGGACGGTCATCTTTGAAACTGCTACATTTTCATCTGTCTCCCCCATGAAATCAGGGGCACCTGGATTTGCACTTCAAATGGTGCGAGCGGTGGGATGCCAGGATGACACGGAGGCTTTGTGAGGATGAAACAGAAAAGACACGATAAGAACTGAGCTCACCTCCCCTCACCTAAATCTCTACTCTTCCTCGCTCTCTCTCTCTCCCCTTCTCCTCTTAGGCACAGCCAGTGGAGTTCCAACAGCAGGCTTGAGGTCCAGGGCCTTTTAATTGGCCCTGAAGGGGAGCTGAGGATATGTGGGCTCATGGCTTAGCCCCCTTTAATGTGGAAATGAAGGCACCCCTTGATTTTGGCGCGGTAAAAGCCTGGGTTTAAAGATAGCAGACCAGTAACTAAACACAGATTAACTCTTAACCAAAACCCTTGGTTGATGCCTCTTTATATACACTGTTTTGTGTGGAATTGCTGATAGAATTTCATGCATTTATGCAATGGCTGGGGACTAAGAGGTCACCCAACAAACTTGTACTCTCCACATTCTTTGAAATTAATAGCGTTAGAAAACACGATAAATGAACAAAGGCTTAAAACCACTTGTACTAACATAGGGAACAAGAATAAAGACTTGAGTCTCTCTTACGCCAGCAGTACTTTCAAAAATGGGAACATTAAATGGTTTGTCAAGGATATGACTGTGGGTGAGTGAATGTCATTCCCTTTCCTCCATGTTTGCTGAGCATATCAACAGACCATAAAGCCATTGACCAAACAAACAGCCTCTGGATCTCCGTCTGACCAGACCCCAGGGGTGATCAGGGGGCGAGACAAGCAGCAAGCTGAGCCTTTTTGTTTTTTGTCTTCTATTATTTTCTTCGTTCAGTCCACACAGCACATGGCATGGTATTGGAATCGTCCAGTAACAAATGAATATTTTTTACAGAGAAGTATTGTGACCTATTCTTAATGGAAGCACTTTACTTTAAATCACTATCTACAAGCAAGCTACCATGTACTTACAGTCAGTCCCTCAGTAAGAAATACACAGCTAATGCTATGACATCACGTAATGTGAGTGTGTACATTTGTTAGAGGACTGGATATGACCCGTTCTTGTTTCCCTCTGAAATTGGATCCAATATTTTCTGCTGATTACAGTCCAGTATTGATAACTGACATTGTATCAGAGTCATCTCCGTTTTCTGTGGATTCGGGTTTCATATTGGACGTATGCTGGGATATCTCTTTTTCAATATTGACAAGGATTTTACAAGAAGGAATGAGGATCAGAGATTAGCCCTTTGAAGCATCCCACTCACACACACCCTTTTATGTCCCAGAGGACATGTTTTCTTAATCCTTGCTTTCCATGCTCACTGTAGTGCTTTCCATGCTCACTGTAGACAATTTTGCAACTTTTTTCTTGATGCTGCGATGACACGGCGACAATTGAGCTTGCTCTAAATTAACAGTACTACTGGAACTCCATCATCTAGATGTCTGAAAGATCAGTCAGATTACTGACATTAGAGAGGTGTCCAGTGTTATGATTATTGTTGGCCAGTTCAATGGCTAGGTCCTTTTTATTCTGCCCTCTCAGATACGTTTTGGTTTGAAGCACGGAAGAGTAAAGATTATTTGACTTTGTTATTTCTGGAGGGGAACATCGTCATGTCTAGTCCAAGAGGGCCGCTCAGATCGGATATGAAACAGAAACACTGAGAAAGTGCTGGCGCATCCACCTCGGCCGAGTCTTTCCCATGTAAGGCAACATGCCTGGCCCCATACCTCCCACTCCTGGGTTTTCTCATCATGTGACTGCTGATGAGTGTGTGTTTTTTTGTGGAAGAGAGAAAGAACACACCGTCAGAGTCAATAAAGTCTCTCTTTAGGGGTAAAAAACCTATTGTCTTTGACAAAGGCTTTAACAAAGGTTTTTTTTTACACCAACTGCCTTAGTGTCTACCAACTTACCTCGCTCTGTCTCACATCTTCTTTCCTCACTTTCCCTCTCTAGTATACATTTCGGGAATAGCTTTTAAAGGCATGCCTGAGATCACTTTACTCCTCTCTGTTAGTGTTAGTGATTTGCTCTCCACTCCTTGAAATGTTTTGCTCACCTTTGTCTCTCACAAATTGCAATCACTTGGCATGATATGTGTAGATGGCTGTGGGTTGCCATGGAAACTATGGACAATGCGGTTTGTTTGACTATGGCCGGCGGGTGCATTGATCTCTTTTTCTCTTTCTTTCTTTCTTTCTCTCTCTCTCTCTCTCTCTCTCTCTGCATGGTCAATCAGAGCACAGATGTGTTTAGACATTGTACTGCATTAATCAGTTTTAGTCCATGGATGTCCAAACTGTCAGCTGTGCATGTTTGGGATCCTTCTCCTCTTTTCATGCTCTCGAAGTAATCGGTGGGCACCGAGGACAGTTGACCCATACAGCGTTCCTTGCTCATTTGTTGCTCTAGCTCCATGAAATAAGTTGTCTGGAAATGTGTTGCTCCTGACAGGCTCTTTTGGCACCAAGAGGCCCTCTGTGCTTTCATATGGCTCCAGTGCCAATTTTCAAGTGGATCATGCGGCTCATTATTTCACGTGACTTTCCCAAAATCTTGGTGAAATAATGACAGGGGGCTAAATTCAAAAGGCCAAGTTTTATTTTAAATTACGTTTTTGTACCATAGACCATGCTGGAATGTTCTTTTTGTTACATTCCAAGCTTTCACAGTTGGTTTGTGTTTGGTCTCCATATATAACGGACGAGTCTTTTGGCTGTACATGGCCAGATTAATGATCTGGGGAGTGAATTAAGGGGCATGTTTAATTTCAGTTTTCAGCTTTCACATATGAAGGTATATGTCCTATAAATTTTCCAATTAGCTTCTATCGTCTTTCTCTCTCTCTCCCTCAGTGGCCCTGCCACCTCTGCTCTCGGCAGAGTGAAAAGACTGCCCTTTGCACAAGTAATGTGCTTTCCCAGGGGCTTATTGTTCTTGGTCGCTAGGCGACGGCGCGGGCCTTGCTTACGTCGCCAAGGAGATGGGGGGGCCCTGGGTATTTGGTTTTGGGTCAGGCATGATAAAGATGGCACAATGGAACAGGGCGTGTCCAGAACCGCCTCACTCGTTTATTAGACTTCTCCGGCGTCCGCCTGTCTCTCGTGGGCACCCCATGGCGATGTCTGAGTCCGGCCTGAGACTCGCTAGCCAGGCCACCGCAGTCTCACCAGAGCCCCATGCAACTGCGAGGGCCCGTAGGGAGTTCCAGAGGAGTCTGCGGCCCCTCTGCTCAGAGGGCCACGAGGGCTGAGCCTTTTCATGAAATTCCAATCCGCAAGCGTAAGGCCATCTCTGCCTGGCTTCAAGAGTACTGGAGTGGTTTTCAAAATCTGGCTATTGTTGCCAGATCATCAAGCACTCAGGGAGTGAGCGAGCAAGTGAGCACTGGAAGGAGATGGGGGGTAGTGAACTATTGGGCTTAAAAACGGGCTCTTTTCAAATTCGCTGTTTGTTAAACCACCAGTGCTTTGAGTTTCTTTGCCCTACCAGCAAAAGCGAATATGCTTACCTTAAGTACCCTCCCTCATACTCTCTCACCCTCTTCTCTCACCCTTTTCTCTCCATCTTTCTCAGTCAGAGAAAAGGCGGCCATCAGGATTTTATCTGATTGTTGTAAGTGTAATGGCAGGAATTCTTGTCTCTTGTGCCAATGTTTAATTTGATTATGCCCTGAATAAAAAGGGCCAAGGTCTTTTATAGTCTCAGTTATTGTATCTGTGGTTTATGGGCACTAATATCAGATTATGTGTAGCTAGATTAAATTTGGGAGGCAAATAGGATTGGATAAAAGCTTTTATTGTCCTGTGGCAAAAGAAGAAAGTATCTTGGCAAAGGAAAGTACATTGTCACAGCTGAGGTTATTTAATGAAGCCATTTCGACACAGTATTGTTCCTGATTAAGATATAATGGTTTTCCTTATTGTAGTCATTATACTTCACGTCTACTGAGTGGATAGCTGTGAATCAGTAGCATGCTCAGTTGTTGCTTGCCTGTTGATGGTTATAGCATAGTTTCTGCTAAGAGTGCCAGATCTTTAATTGCTGTCTGCCCTGCATGTATGTTGAGCGATGGAGTGTGTGTCATCAGATGCCATCCGACTAACGCACAGGCTGGTATTGATGCCAGGAAAGCTGCCACGATCGCCATTCCTCTCTTACACAACTGTTTACTCACACAGTCACATATCTTTTGCGGCATATGTGGATGAGGAAATGACTGCTCGTCCCTCCCGTGCCATAATTAGTCACTCGTTATGAAGTCTTAATTAATTTTGAGGTTTGAGCTTGACAGTGTTTACGGCCAAAATATATGCTTGGATCTGTTGACAGTGTTGCTTCAGATCTTCATGGTCAGGACATGAGAATCGCTCATCAACCACATAAAAACATACCAAATACATTTATTAACATTTTTTGTGCCTGTGCCAATAATATTCATCATCCACAGACACTCAGCAATTCAAACTCCTTCCATTCCCAACGTCATTCGCCCTGTTTAATTGGTGAGATGCCATGATTTTTATTCCGGGCAGTTGGTTTATAAAAATTCATGCACCATCACGTCTTTTGTTCCAGACTTTTTTTTTTTAAACAGGCTCCACATGGTGTGACAAAGCACATCATCGATCCTGCAGTGGAGGGGGGGCGATGGAACAGAGAAATGGGAATGAGGTTGATCGCTGGGGCATGGCAAAATAAACACCAGTGTTTCTGTCACTCAGAAGCTCATCTGCACAGGAAAGGGGGTGGTGGGGGATGCAGAAGCTTCGTCGCGAATAAATAAATGATGTTTGAAATCAGAGCAGCTCTCGATAGGATTGGCCTGTGCCATGAGTGTGGAGATCGGAGAGTGTAAATCTTGAAAAGTCATGAGTAGGGATTTGGAGGGACAGGGATAGCAGTTTGTGTCCATTGCCATTCAACCTGTGCCGCCCCGACTGCTGAATTTTTGAGCTGCGAGAGGAATTAGCTGGCTCAGTGGAAGAAAACGCTGAAGAATGAAGAATGGCTGTGGAGAAACCATCTCGAGTGCAAGGATTTCCCTCCATGCCCTGGCACGTCTTGGTACGGAGGCTTAGTGTATGCAAAAAAAAGTTTGTCTCTTTGAAAAACGCTTGCTGTATTTATCCGACGAGTTAGCAAACGTATCGATATCAATCTCGGGCAGTGTGTTCGGCGAAGAATTTCGAACTGCCAGTTTAGGGAACAAAAACTGTCTTTCTCTCCTCTGCTCCACAAACATTTGCCTGGATTGATGCCGCCTTTCATTCGGGTGTCAAAGAGAGGGCAAGGACTTGGAGAGAGAGAGAGAGAGAGAGAGAGAGCAAGGTTCGATGGCCCATTGTTCCTGTTGTTCTACTTCCCCCCCGAGCACTTTTGTGACTTTAACCTTGGGAAAAATGTGCCGACATGCCGCAGCATTTTTTAATTACAGACTGAGGGATCGTCTCCTTAAATATTTAGAGTCAGGATCCGCCGTGTGTTTGGAGTAACAAACCCAAGGAATTCGGGCTGGACAGAGGGAGAGAGCGGCAGAGAAAAGAAGGAAGAAAGGAAATCTACTGTATTGTGTTACCCTTGGTAGAGCAGACGCTGGCGGCCTGCTGTGAATACGAGACCCCCTGAGACACAAAGTCTGCTCCATGCCCCTGCCCATGTTCCCCAAGCTGGCACATTATTGGAAACAAGGAAGGAGCCACTAAGACACTAAGGGATGGAGACCCAGATGGTGGAAAGACTTGTTGTGAATGTAGAGAGTTGGGTGTGCTTGGCCTCGGTCAGGTATCGCATTGCCTGCCTCCAGATGTTGCCTCTGCTTTTTGAGAAAGCTGGATTCCGAGATCTTGAATGTCATTATCAAGCATCATGAACTGAGGGTGCTGAGGTCTAGCTCAAAACCATTGAATCACGTTATTCAGAAACACATGTGGCTTATAACTTTTATTGCAATTATTTGCTTGAGTGCCGTTCGAGTTTCTGTGCAAACCCGAAACGGTTTACATTTGGGCTAATTTGGAACAGCTGGGTGACAGCTGTGCAGGACGGCTGCTCTTTTTCTTTTCAGATGAGCAAGGCCACGGACGAAGTATCTAGAATCTGATACGGTTGTCCTTAAAAGTGTTGCCCACTTCGCTTGAACCTGACCAACTTGGCCAGAACTCGCAAGTGACCGTGAGCTTCTTAATTAGCTGTTGGTTTTACTATCACATAAACACCAAAGTGTTCTTTGGCTTGTAGGGAAAATAAACAGCCTGTTTATTGTGTCGGAGTAAGGAACCTAACCGCCACCCTGTTCTCCCTCATTAAATGGAAGGCAACACTGTGGAACACAAAGCCCCTGCTAGCCTTGGCGTCTAATGACCACTGCTGCCATTCGGAGCCCAGAAACGGTCTTAGATGTTTAGGTAATTGGCTTTAAAATGCAGCATAGCCCTCGTTTTGTCTGTTGATATGTTAGTGCTAAGTGCCAAGACCAGCCAGGATTACAGCAGCTGATAATTGGGTGTAATTGTGTGGCAGTCCAGACGCCGTTTGGTGCCGTTGCATAGGCAGACTTGAATGCTGGAAGGGAGGTCATGGGAGGATTGTTTTAAGAGGAGAAAATACAGTGAACAGAAGAAACAAAGAATTGGCAAATCAGAATTTACCTTATGTGCCCCATCTGTGACTTGATTTGTCATGATCCATGATCCAAGTAAGTATATGTGTATGTGTGTATTACATCTTTTTGTTTCAAATAACGATAGGGATGCTCGAGGGGCACAAACAGATTCTCAAAGTCTCCGCCATTCCCTCCTTTCTCCTTCGCCCACCCTCCCCTGCGGCCCCATGCTGCTAGGTAACCCTTTGACTATCTGTCTTTTCATTCGCTTTTGCAAACAGCAATGCAGGAGGTGAAAAAAGCGAAATCCGTGCACAAATATTAGCCCAAGAAAACAAAGGCATTCCTGACTCGCTTGTCACTCTCGCTCCATGACTTGCCTTTAAACCCCCGCCAGCATCCCTCTTGCCATCGTTCCTGACACATCTTCTTAAGTTCTGTTTCCCCCTCCTCCTTTTGTCCCTCCTTCTCGCTGCCTTCCGTGGTTTTTGCTTAACCTCATGTGTCATCACCTGCGACTTGTAATCCCAATCTGGTGCTTCAGTTGCAGGACTGCGCAGTGTTTTGTCATGTCCCAGGGCTCCCCGGCAGCATTCCCACCAGTAAATGGGGGCGTAACCACACAAACAGCCGTGGCAAAAGGGAGATGGAAATCTCCATTCTGATCCACCACCTCTTGCCCCCCCGGTTGAAATGTCATTCCCATCCTTGTCAGTGGGCTCCAGATGGATTGGTCAGTCCCTGGCCTGCACGGAGATCTGTTTGCCTGAGGAAGGCCGGAGGTGGAAAGGTCAGTGTGCATTTGAAGCCTGGAAGGGAGGGGGGCAGAAAGGGCATCCAGCACTAAGTTGAAGGCTCACAGCCTCCTAGCCTCCCAGGCATCGCTATTTTCTCTGCAAACACTTCTATCTACACAGCATTGTGGTGCTTCTAGAGGGGAGGAATAGGTTTACTCACGGAGCCATAGGGTTGTAAATGTCTGGCTGGAAAAATAAATGTCTCCCTCAAGGCCTTAGAGCCTTGCAGCAAGAGGATGTTCAATTAGTTTGGACTTTATTGTCAGACTGTCCCCACCCCCTCTACATGTCTTCAGTGTTGACTCCTAACCTTTTGATTCTCGTCTTCCTTAAACCATTCCCCATCCCCTCTGTATCCAGGAGGTTAGCTTCCTCTAGCTGCCTTTCCTGTCTGGGATATAGATCATGGCTTCTGGTTAAATCTGAGGTCGAATCACCTTTGGTGCATACTGGTTTTTAATAGATTTGCCAGATTTTTAAAGATAGGTTTGTTGCCAGTCTGGTGACGAGCACCATTGTTAAGAAAACCCCTACCAAATGTTGGTAGCAATAAAAAATCTTATCCTTTGGAGAAACACGATAGTCTTAAGTTAAACATGAACACAGCTCTCCATGTAGTACTCAGGTCTGCTGGGAAAGAACATTTCTGTAAAGTTAAAAAAGTCATGTTTTTTCTATTTTGCCCCAAATCTTCTATAGCTAATAATAATGTAAGCCTATCTGCATTGTAGCGCTGTCATTTTTTTCCTTTTTGGGGGCTTTGTAGTCAGTAAATAGTGCCGTTTGAAGCATGGAACATTTCATGCGGCCTTCTCATTTCACAGATCTGTTTTTCCTTGGAGTCCCGTGGCCTGAACCTTGTGTCTTTATTAGCCTTTGTCTCTTGACGCCCCCCACCACTAGTCTATCCAGCAACCCGCCTGCCCCCAGGCCACTCCTCCAAGGCTACCCCTCCTAGGCTGTGGGCTTTAATTTCATGCCTCCCCACTCTGGCAGTTGGTGCTCCTGCGAGTGCCAGGCTCACACGGTGACACACGACTCCCGAGAGCCTCCATGCTGCCCCGAGCTCTGCGGCGTTGGCATCCAATTAAGTCGTCCGGGCATAAAATGAGCTGCATTACCACCGCTCAGCCCACACGCACACACTTAAGAGAAATTTATGCGCACCCACCCACATTCACAAACACACAGAAAACAGACAGAAAACAATGCAGGATTCATCCAATTGATCTATTTACAGTCGAGGAAACGCACAGGCTCGCCCTGGTTTACCAGACAAGCCCCATCAGCAGACGGAAAGCCTTTCAATCTTGTATTCACAGTAAACACACATAAAGCAGGCCTCTGAGAGGTCAGAGAAAGGAACTTGGCTTGATAAGAACAAAAAAAGGAGTCTTTGACCAGCTGTGGCAGGGAGCAAACTTTCCTTGCTGAAACAAATTATAATGAGGTTCTCACCAGCCGATGTCTCTAATCTATTTTCAGCCTGCCTGCATGTTCTACACTTTGTTTCTTCTTCTTTTTTAAACATTTTAATTCGGTGGGCCCATGAGCCGCCTTTCACATGAAAGCTGCCGTCACCTCTTAAATCAAAGGGTTCCAAAATTATTCTTCTGCCTCATCATGCCCTGCGTGAAGGCAGACGATTCACTGGCCCTGAGCTTTTGATTGGCTCGTTTGTGCCAGGGAAGCAGACGCCCCTTGAATGAAACTCGACACATACAGTGCTTTATCTGAGCTTGGGTAATTTGCTTATGCATAAATAGTTCCCAATTATCCTGTGGGCAGGTACAATACAATTATGCTAATGGAGGTAATGGATGATTGATGATTGTATTCCCTATTGTGTTAAACCTTTTAGGTTTATTGTTGCTGTGTGGGTGTGGGTGTGTGGAAGTGTGTGAGCGGGCGGGTGGTCACTCCTCTTCTACAATATCTGGTAGGTCTGACAGAGGGTTTTAGTCGTTTTTAGCCAGATATTCATTCTCGGTCCTCAAAATGACTTGGCTTGGTAGAGAGCTGAACAGACTCCCCTTTGATTGTTTTCATCAGAAATCTAAAAGAAACCATCACAGTTGATGCCTCCCATAGCTCCATTGATATTTTGCTGGGCTGTTGGCCAATGCTTCAGATTTGAATTTGCAGAAAATTTGAATGAGCACAACTTCCAGATCCCCTCCCCCCTCTCTGCTGCACTCTGGTCCTGCTTCCAAAGACCCTTCCTCCAGAGGTGGCATCTGTGTGCGCAGTTATACAGAGTTTGGTTTCCAAATGTTTTATTCATGAATAAGCATTAACTCCACATAGACTGATATAACATGCTTTATATTCACTTTTGTCGGTACTCAGGGGTGTGGAGCTGCATTGATTTGATTGATGGCATCAGTAGTACTACATGGAACTGAAGCTTTAAAGGCCTGCAAATGTGGTGGAATCTATTTATGAGATTTGGAATGAATACAACTGTCAACTCCAGGTTTATCCAGCTATCCGTAGATTAGTGGCAGTCCTTATATGTGCAAACATGTTGCATGGGACAAATACTATGCTTTTATGTTGTAGGACTAAAGTAAGGGTTGTCTGGGTCTTTTGGCACTAGTCTAGCACTATATTGCTTTATTGCCTGTGTAGGTTATGGGAATTGTGCAGTATCCTGCACTGTCCTGGTCACTGCCACTGTGTTTTCCATCAGGCACAAGCCTGCCTTAGTACTGCTGTACTGTTCGGGAGTAATTATAGTGTCCCACTGTGTACTTGCACTGAAAAAAATGGCAAGGAAAGTAAAATAATGAGATTATGAGATTGTTGTGTAAATATTATGCAATGCATTTCTAAATTGTCTGTTTTAATTCCATGTATTTAGCTAAAATGTCTCATGCCATTGCCAATTTACTTGTTTTGAGAAATCCCAAAATAATAAAGAAATAAATGAAATGAAGCTTAATTCAAGCAAAACAATATCTGCCAACGCACCTAGACTAAACAAATGGCTTAAGGTCAAATGATCTTACAATATTCTTAAAACAATATCAGAATAAGAAATATTAGCTATATTATGTTTTCACAAGCTGTCAGCTTTTGCATGGAGGTCTTGATGCTTTACATCACTCTCAGTTAGAAAGCAAAAACGAGGTTGGCTACTATGTTTCATGGGCTGCCACCATACATTATAGAAACTCCTCCCGCTTAATACTCGTTTTCTCAAACCATGTGTTTGGAATGAGGGCTGTTGGAGACAGAACATTTGTGACACTAAGCTTCATTACCTCCGCCTTCCCCTTGATGGATCCGAGTCAAGTCTCTGAGGCCAGATGGGGGTTTGAGGCACCTTGCTGCTGGCCCTGGGTGACTCAGGAAACTACCCCTCCGGCCACTGTCGCCCCAGGAGTTTATTAGCCGTGACAACCCTCATTCCTTTCAACTCTCATTTCCACCCCTCCCCCAAAAAAGGAAAACCTGCCTAATGGTCTCCAAAATGAGAAAGGGAGGGGAGTGGATCAGAGGAGAGCAGTCAATTAAGAAGAATAGAGAGCACGTGTCTGCCCTCATACACACTTTCTGCCATTTCTACAGTCTCTCAAGCTCTCCCGTGCATTAGAACAATGTGTGCTTGCCATGTCTTTGACCAGCTGCCAGCAGGTCTCAGGTACAGTTGTGCTCTGTGCTTTAAACCCCCCACAGTAATCATAATTAGCTCTGCCTTGGCTGCGAGTGAGGCGTTCCTGAGCTGCACTTTAAAGTGGTTACCCGCTCAAAGTTTTCATCACGCTTTCTTTTTTTTTTTTATATAGCACTTGACTGTGGAATTCCTAGCCAGAAGGAGGGGAAGAGAAGGCGTGATTATTATATTATGTGTGTAAAGAGAGAGAGAGAGAGAGAATGCAGGGTTCACGTAGCGGTTGAGTCAGACCGCAGGGTAGAAAAAGGACAACCCTACCCTACGTCTTCAAACATGGGTTTCCACCAAGAACGCAGCCCTTGTTTGTACTGTTGCATCAGTATATTAGCAGCCACATAACTCAAGTGTAGCATAATTAGCAAGAACGGTGTGAAATCTCTGGTTAGGCTGTTTGCTCTCAACTGTGATGTGGCTGGTTGGGCACTAGCAATTGTAGCTTTAGACCAGGGATGTTCAATGATCACCAGTTTGAATTTCAGCTAAGCTTGTGTGAGCGTATGCTAGCTAGCATTCACACAGCTGGTTCCAGTGCAAATTTAATGGATATAGCCTACTCTGAAAATGATATACTCTTAATTATGACACTCACCTATGTCCAAGTACTAAAATCAAGATGCGAAGCTACACTTAACTTGATCAACTGCATGTCCATCAGGGGAATAGAGAAATAACTTGGATGCACATACAATTTTATCAGCTCTACTGATAAAGCTCTACTGATAGGCAAAGTTCATTCCAGGGTCAAAACTGGCACCTAGTGCCACCTCTGTGCCTCTGCCTCTGATTAATAACCGTATACAAAGTCTGTATTTTAAGGGATTATGTAGTTCAGCCTTCAGAATAGTCTGTACACTTAAGTAATGTTGGTCTTCTTTTAATCATCTCCTCTTTTGCTTTTGGTGCACCTTCTTCAAACACACCCACATACCTGGTAGAGCTGCTTAGCCTGCCCTTCCCAACTCTTCCTTCTGCTGAAAGGGAAAGAGGTTTTGTTTATCCTGAGGGGAAGTTTGCCTTTCTCGCCCTCACCGTCCTTTTCAACATGGTGATGATTGAGAGCACTGGAGCATAGAGAGAGTGAGAGATAGAGAAGGGGAGGGGGGACGATTTATGACCTTTGGAGAACAGAGTAAATATGAGAGGCCGGCCATTGATGCCCCTCGCCCCCTCATTGTTTCTTCCCAGTCTTGCAGTTCTCCCACTGCTGCACAGCTGGGACCAGCCCTATTGTTCCTACACCCCAATGTACACACACACACACATGCATAGACACAGACACCCCCCACCCCAATGGCTTAGTCACAGTTCCAGCTGGGTACCTTTGGTCTCCTAGCAACATCCACCTCAGCAATTTGACTGGCGGCACCTCTGGTGAGGAATCTTTATTGACTCTGAGTGACTCCAGACATTTGCAATATGGTGGTCAGCAATGGGGCCGTACGCTCCTGGGAATCGCAGACAAGACCTTTTCTGGTTTCCCAGGGACTGGTGCGACTATGCAGCCACAGTATTTCAGTCTTGTTAGTCTAATGTCACGCTATAGGATTCCATTTAAATGTCCGAGTGGGCGAGGCGCTTCCCAGGACCTGCTGAACCAGAGGAAACAGTCTTTCAACAAATCATACTCAGATTCATCAACGTGCCAATGTGCTCATTTGAATAAATACAAATGTTGACCATGTCAGCAGTCGAACCGACTTGAAGAACTTGGTATTATTTGTCTTAATGTGCATGCCGCTATGCAACAAAAGGTGAAACTTCTACCAAAGCTACAAGGTTGCAGGTTTGAAACCAGATGGACTAGGTTCCTGCTAGCGCTCTCTGGGCATGAGGTAACAAAACGAGTCATGTCTGTATAAGAGTCTCTTAAGCGCTTCATGCAACATTCATGCTGGATTTACGTTCTCCAGGAGAGACTGGCTGAAATATTCATGGTTCTACATGCCACAGCTGATCTCACGCACACACGTACCTACTCGATAGCGGACGGGCCTCTCTGGCCAGGCGGTGTGGGGTTAGAGCAACACGCAACCAACATGCCGTTCTGCTTTCTGACTGTCACACGTGTGCATATGCAGTTATCAACACACATGTACTCTGATTAGTATCTGGAATTTACAGGGTTATGGTAATATTACAGTATAATAATATTACAGTGCTGTGCAAAATCAGAGACCAGACTTTAATTCACATCATCTCCAGTCAAGGCAAGTTGTTCCGTTTTCACTGTTGAGCAGTTACCTCCTGTTAGTCAGATATGAATTAGATTGGCACATTGACTTACTAATAACAAATACATTGACATCTTGTGTCCCCACTATTCTCGAAGTTCCCTTGAATACATGTTGTGGTTTCATGTCATCCACATCCTTCTCTCTCTCTCTCTCTCTCTCTCTCTCTCTCTCTCTCTCTCTCTCTCTCTCTCTCTCTCTCCCCCCACACCCCCCGTCTCTGTTCACCCCTCATCTTGTTTGTATAACAGTCCCTAACCCATGAAGCATGTTCTATGCGGAGGTGCACGCTGACTAATTGAGGACTCGGGAAGTCAGAACACTGATGTCTAAATCATCTGCTTGTCTTTGCTCTCTTTCTCTCTCCGGACTCTGAGTCACTACCGGTCTGATCTCTTTGTTTCTTCATCAGTTGGCAAGAATCCATCACCTTGTGTTAACTCTCCCTGTGCTAGGCATCACACTTGAAGCAGAGCTGCTGTTTCAGGTTCAAGTTTGCCAGACCGGATTCCAGACCAGCAATGTTTCCTTGAAAGGAGCCGTTTCCTCTTGTCCTTAATGCTTTGACTGAAGCTGTCTCTGCTCAGGTATTTGCAAATGTATGACGAGACTAAGCAGTTGTCTCTGACCACAGTGCAATTGTGTAGTCACTCTGTATATGAGTGTGTACCTTTGAACATGTGCGCTCTAGAGATAGGTCTGGCCACAGGCTGTTCTATGGAGGTCCTTTGGGACAAGCGTGTGCATGCATGCATGATTTATAGATGTGGCCCCAGTATGCTAGTCCTTAGGCTATATATTTTTTGCTTTTGTTTATACCTTCATGCTTCCTTGAGTCTCCTATTTGTACACTAGATGACAAAGCACACCCCTACTTTCTTCTTATTCTCTCCGTCATCAACTCCGACACGGCCCACTGCAAGGCAGTAGAAGGAACGGGACAAATGCGGAAGGTGCAGAAGATAAAAGGAAGCCAACAGTTTTTGGTGGGCCGTGTATCTCCACAGTGGGACAGCATTTAGAGTAGTGAAGAAAGACAGATGTGCAGTTCTTCTGCCCAGTCAAGAAGAGAGATTTTTATCTTCCGAGCTTTTACAAGGTCGTTGACCCTTTAACACAAATAAATTAGCATAGACGGGACCCGGGGAGGCCTAAATATTAACTAAATTAAAAGAGGATCATTGGACACGCTTCATTATAGGGTAGTGGGGGGTGATTGCATCTTTTTTTCTTCGCCTGCTGAAGTGACAAGGAAATTCCATTACCATGGAGATGATTATCTGATGCCACTAGATAAAAGGATGTCGGGGAGAGAAAGGCGCGTTTTGTAAGGAAGCAGTCAAGCTTTCGACCGAAACAGAGTGAGACGAAGTGAGGAGAAGCAGATTTAGGAAGAGATGAGCGAGTCCTATGATTGCCTTCTAGCTCCTTTTGTCCAGCCGAAAGCCTGCTCTCGCTGTGGCCATTGATTAAAACGGCACAAAAGCCAGTCTTTGCTTGCCTTCGAACACGACTCTGCGATAATCAAATAATCAAGGGCTGTCCGAACACTCGTACTGTCTGCTTTTTTCTCTTTTTTTTTCGGTCCAAGGCCTTGCAATTGATTGTCTGTGGCAAAATGTCGCAACCCTGGGCATTAATTATACCAAAATCAATGAAGCTTCAGGAGTTCAGCTTTTCAATGGAACATTGGCACTTCTGTAGCGTAGGCAGAGTGGGGCTCGTATTAATCTCTCTGTGCGTGGATTGGGAGGGGGGGGGGGGGGTGAACTGGGCTCTTATGGTTGTTACCAAGACCATACATTAAAACAGCTTTAACTTCGAGTAAGAAGTCTGTGGAAGATCTAATTGTGCAGGTACTTTTCCGGAGAATGCGTGGCAAACGAGTGGGCATGCGGACGTTATCACGCGACTTGTGCTAAACCAGAAGAAAAAAAATACCCAAGGGGAAAGAAGGGTTATTTACATGAAGATGCCAACTGAGTTTGAAGAGTGACTGCTTTGACTACTTTCCAGACTGCTGTTAATGCATTGTGAGCAGTTCAAAATGCTTGGAGGCTAATTTTATGACAGTTACTCCTGTTTCCCCACAGATATTGAGGCTATTTATGCCATCTTGGACTCCCAACCAAGTACAAGTGTCCCAGACTGGGCCAAATCTTGGGGTACATGGGGTAACCTTAACTTAAAATATGTTAGCAATAGCATTCACTATTTGGAATCTTTTGGAATCTTAGCTGCACGGGGATCTATTTTTGAAATCCATTTGGCTTATTCTATCGTATACTGATACAAATGGTATTGTATTCCTGGTTACTGTGCATTTCTATGTTTTATTGATTCCATCGATGTGGTTCAGCATCCAGTACTGGCTGCTTGTGGCTCAGTGAAAGGGATCTGTCAGGAGTGTGAGAGGATGTGTTTTTCTGTAACTGGGGCAACATCTATCCATGATATCAGTTTTCCTTTTTCTAAATCATGTTAATTGGTTGGCCTGCATCTCCTGGCTGTCCTGGCTCTCCTAAGTGTCAAGAAGTGGAGGAAAAATATACCTTTAAGCCACTTTCATATAGAATTAGCTTAGTTCTGACAATTGTTCTCATTTTAGGTGGCTATACTTAGAGATGGACAAATGTGCCTGAAATGATAGCTTTCTCCAGTAGCCCAGTAATGGACCTGCTGATGCCATTTAGTTTCAGGAAAACTGACTAAAACGTTCCTCAGTTGCACTATGTGGTCCCAAATAGGAGCTGACCTGGCCAAGCACTAAAGTGCTTTAATGGAGTAATGGACTATTAGTCTGCACTACAGTTACACCTCTCTTTTTGGCCATAGCATATCTCTCTCTCTCTCTCTCTCTCTCTCTCTCTCTCTCTGTCTCT
>JBBPDB010000083.1:2114134-2133702 GCA_037974465.1 Brachypetersius altus
AGGCACTGCTGTTGTACCCAGATGGTGGGGGGGGTGTGATTGTGATTTCACAAGCCTGTACTACAACATCTCAAGTACTTGAACCAAGAAATTCTTGTTGCTCAATTCATTTGTGTGTGGATTTTTAAGTAGCATATGCTTTTATTTGACAAGCATAAACCTATGTGGTTCTATGGTTAAAACTATATAAAATCACAGAAATGGGTTGATACAGTTTTCTAAAGAGCACAGTACTGTCTATCCCCCAATGTTTCGGAACATTTACAACTGCCAGGCTCAAAAATATTCAATCCCTATCCGAATACCATTTTTAACAAACGCTTGCACATTTTTGATCAGTTTAGCCGTACGTCACAAAATCCCAAGCTACAGTTGTGCCGGACCAATCGGGGTTAAAAAATCTTTGCTAAGTGAATCAGTTGTGATGTGATAAATTCACTTTTGAGTGAATTTACTTTTTTGCCTCACAAATTTCCGAATTTGGTGCAGCTCCGGGATTCAGTCTAGGAATCCTAGGATTGTTTCAAAAGGAAGTGGTTGATGTGACTGGAAACTGGTCTTCTTAAAAAGGGGCATTAAAGCACCAAACCATCACATTTGACTAATTTAGTTCTGCATTCTGTTGACCTGACTCAACAAGCTCACTCTGAGATTGCCATATTAGCAAGGTGTGGGCCATGAGCGCGGTGGCCTACTCTCAGATGAGTTTCTGATCCCCAGGGCTAGACTTCAGGCCAACGCAAGTGGTGTCTGCAACAATAAAGGAAGACGTGCCGATTTAAAACATAAAAGCCTCGACGTTGGATGTAATCTGAGCTCAATGAGGTGGATCAACTGGCAGCCTTAAATGGAGCGACCTTCCTAATCTCGCAATGAAAGAATTCGGTAAGGCTTGCGAAACGCGCTGCAATTATCAAGGCCCACGTCGTTACCAGTCAATCTGAAAAACGCAGTCTGCTCAGAGTGTTATTTTCTCTAAGTGGGTTGTTTAATAGTTCCTTCCCTTTTAAAGTAAATTTCCTGAGTAGGATTAAGTGGCATTAGTGGGTTTTAGGCCCATTTCCCAGCTCCTGTTAAAAAAAGGCCTACTTTAAGACTTCTATGAAGTGTTACGTGCATTCCATTTAGAAATGTGACATATTACAATCATTTAGTCCTTTCATTTAGTGATAAATGCCTTGAATTTGGAAAGTATGCACTACACTAAAGCCCTCCGATGAGTATCATAAATACGTCCGAGTGAATGAACTGTGAAAAACATAAAAGCTCATGTGGAGTAAAATATGAACTGTAGGCATCGGCGTCATGCTAAATCATGGAGCGCAGTGCCCTCTGATCTTGATGAGGTAACTGGAATGAGCTCTCGTTTCCTCACCTTCACATACACACACCTGTAATCAAACAACAGCTGCAGGTGGCTGCAAACAAAGGAACACAGTTTTTGGCGCCATGGCTTAGATTACTACTGGCCCCTATGATCGTTAGACTCGTTTCTGTCTGGGGGTGCGGATGCCCATTGAAACGAAGGGGCTTTTGGGTCACTGCCTTCGGGCTCATTAGTGACTTTTCTATCGCTTTGGGGGCTGAAGTGTTGTGTGGCCAGCTGGTACACCGGCCTCCCAAAAAGCCATCCAGACAAAGTGAGTTTTTCTGCAAGCCGAGAGAGTGGCCTTCAGAAATTCCAAGGGATAATTAAGAGATTTTTTTTTGGAGCTCGGAAGGGGTGCTACATGGCCTCCGCCACTGCTGTTGCTGTAACTTAACGCTGTCTGCCGCTGCGCTCCAGAGCAAAGAGATCTGATAACACGCAAGGCCCCTAGTCTGGCACAGCCTTCAGGGGGCTGCTGCTCCTACAAACCCAGCTTCCAAGTCCAATTAGTTCTGCTTGCTTTATGCCCACTGGTCTGGGGTGCTGCCACAGAGCACCTCTTCACCCTATGAGGCGGGCCAGCTGGAACATTAAACCAGAACCCAGACACCAAACGTTTTTTACCAAGACTATCAGCCTGACTTCGAAAAGCTTGTTTTTAGAAGCTGATGAATAGTCCGGTTTAGATTAGTCGACATTTAGCAAAGCTTGATTTCTATGAGTGCATGTGCAAATGGGCTCAGTTTAAGGTAGCTGCAGCAGTTTAATGTGTCCTTAAACTCAAAGGAACATCAGATATTCCCAAAACTTCTGCATCTGATCTGATTTCATGTAAAATTATATGAAAACATACAAGCTTAGTTCTTCACAGGGCTGTTGATGGGAACTAGGCTTTTTCATGTCTACATATGCAACCAGGGAGTCTACATGGTTCTACAAAAGTTTTTATATGCCAATAATAGTAAAATAGTAATATTTAAGAGTAATATTTGGCTTTACAATGCCCTACATGTACCCCTCCATCTTCCTTTTGTGGTAGGGCCAATATTAGAGGCCAAAGCCCTAATTTAGAACATTGTATAAAACATCTCCAGTCTCTGGAAACATCTTCAAAACCACTTTATGATTCTGAAGCGACCATAAAGTGATAATAGCTTTATGCAAGGTAGCTTTGAGAGAGATTCACTCTTTCAGATGTCTGCTTTCTATTACTGTCACTGTAAACAATTCTGACTTGTTTCTCTCACTCAATTACTTTGTTTATATCTTCATTATTGAACTATGTGTACATTTGGGGGGAAAATGGTATAATTCCCTTTTAAACAAATCCCAAAGTCAGGTTACCGGCCCATGAATCTCTGATTTCGGCCCATTTCCCAGAGAGATACCTGCACGCCTGCTTTTGTCATTACTGGGAATTCATGATTAAATTCAGCTGCAGAACTCATCACTGTGGGCCTCTTTGCGGGGAGTCATTCCTGACTGTCGCAATCATCCTTTGGCTCGTTAAGTGACCACCTTCTTAGTGCTAATGAAGTTTTGAGCAGAAGTTGGTGAGAACACAGCAGATCAACATTCCAGCAAAACTGGATTCGTCAACAATGTCAAGTACGCCGCGGTCATCCGCAGCAATGCCTCAATGGCACTCGGAATTTGTGTGAATTCAGCGATGACAGGCTGCCATATTTTATACTACTCTGGTGCTAGAAAGCTGTCTGTCCCGCCAATGAATCCCCATAGACAATAGAGCCACAAAGCACAGCCTCAATAATTATTCTATTATGCATGAAGGGAGAGGGAAGGAGTGAGTCGCTGGAGGAAGGAAGACGCCACATTTGTCATCCTCTGGCTTCTCATTAGCTCGTTTTGAGGCACGCAATTAGCCCCCCGTGACACTAGCGCGTAATCCACTCAAGCTAACACGCTCGCAGCTCTCCCAAAGCTTTGTGCGTGGCTGCCGATCGCTTTAACGCGTGCTAACAGGATTTGGAATGCTGATTTGTAGTCGTTTCCCCTTCACTTTACGCCTCCCCTCTTACATGCGGCCCACCAGTCTGCCGGGTTTTACCTTGAGCTTTATTTGCTATGTTTGTATGGATCGTTGTTTTGTTGGCACATATACTCTGCAAGATGCACAGCACTTAAAGCAAACCAGTAAAGAATAAGGTTTTGCCTCAGATCTCTGCTTCATGATCTACACATGCTTGGACAGTTGACAGAACACAATGAAATGTGTCGAGTGGCGCTCTGCCTCTTTTGCTCTGGCTGCTTTTGGGGAAAGGAGAGGGAAAGGTAATTAACAGTCAGAATCAGTGATGTGGTAAGAAAACGAGTCTATAAAAACATGTCGAGCCGATGCCAATTATCAGCACTACAGGAGACCAAACAGAGCTCCGCTGTCGGAAATGACAGTCTGCCTTTGTGCCGGGCGCTCGTTACATGCAATCTGAAAACAGTCCATTTCCTTTAGTTACTCAGTCCAAGTCATTAGTTTATAAAACTTCAAACAAATTGGTTGTGTTACTTTTTTGGGGGGTTTTTTGCTGCGTTTGTATACAGTGGTCTGGTTGAATGCAAGAAATTATTATGCGGAAAATGTTTTTTTGCTTTATTTTTTTTTTCTAATTCACTCATGTATTTCAGTGTCACTAAATTGTCGTGATGTAAAGTCATTCAAGGTGATTTGACGTGAAATTGTAGAGAAACTTAGATTTAGTTTTAGTGGTATTGAATGGAACTGGGATTGAAAGGTCTACAACTCAAATATAACCAAATAACTTAAACTGTATTACGCTTTATATGTAAAGTTCATTGTAAAATAATAGTAAATAAACATTGCTAAACATTGCTAATTTGGTTACAACACCCATCGTGTGCTATAAATATGTTTGAGGCTGAGACTTTGTCTCAAAATTTTTATGAAACAATGTCTCATGCATCAGAGAACATAGTTCCAACCATTTTCAGAGGAGTTTAGAGGATTTTTTTTGTATCTTAACTTATTTACCTATAAATGGAATTTTGAAAGATCACTGCCATTCCTTATTAAGGATTATGGGTCCAAAGGTAAAAGATAAGCTCAACAGTATTTAATCTAACGCCTCACTTTGCACAGCACCACCTTTTGAATAATTCTAGGCATGCATCTTATAGTGCTGTTGACTTCAGCAAGACAAGGCATGTCCAGCAAACCTCTATTAATATCATATAACAAAACACAAATGCACAGTTGCCTTAGTGACATTCCATAACACTCCTATAGGCTGTTCTTGTTGGTGTTCATTGGTTTATGAGAGCCAGATAAGTAGCACATATCCAAACACAGCATATCAAAGATTCACCCTTGGAACGCATATTTTGGCAGCCTCTGTTTGTTTTAATTGCTGCTGTACCATTAAAAGAGAACCACCCAGTGATTTGGTGGATGGTGAAACCCGCTTGCTGTGGCAACCGTATCTCCATTTTCCAGGCAGCCCCCCTCTGGTGTTGAAATGCTGTCTGGATGCGCATATGCCTGCTTAATTAGAAGCGTTTGAACAAGGATTTTGTAAGATTAGCGTGACTAGTGATGCATTTTGTCGAGGATTTTGCAAAAAAGCCGGCACATCCACTTCAACTTTGGCTTCTATTGAGCATCTAGATGGATCGTTAAGGTACTGGAAGGAGCTCGGGCCTCTTTTTTGATGTGTGCTGTTTATTGATTATATCTGACCAGTGCGTCTCCATGCTCGAGGTTTTAAAAAAAAAAGATAAACTTTGCTCTGTGGGAAAATGCATATGTTGGTTGTTTGTCATGGTGGCTATGGGGGCAGGCGGTACGGTAAGCGCAGTATTCTGAAAGTCTCGCGCTCCCCATTGAGCGTCTGAACAAAAGCTCATGCTAATTATCCTTATTTGGTTCGTACACTTTCTTCTCTCCTTGCCTACTTCCCTCTCTACCTCCCTCGCCTTCAGCACTCTCCAACACCCTTCACAAACAGTGCCATCAATGGCTTTTAGAAATGGCTAAATGGGTCCACCTCTTCACTTTGAATGGGAGCTTCCATTGGAGCCGTCACAAATGGAGTTTTGTATACTTGGGGTGCTGGAATTGATATTTATAGTGGAGTTCCAGACTAAATTGGTACTTTTTTTTATGAACATTTCCATTATGGACGCAATGTTGTTTTCTATTATCTGATATGATTATTATTGATCTATTGTTGATCGTGACAATGCCACTGAGTTTCTGGCCTTAAGACATCGATCTCTCTGCCTTTACAGAGACCTCAGTGAGAACTTCATTCAGGCTATTCCCCGCAAGGCCTTCCGTGGAGCCACAGACATCAAGAACCTGTGAGTTCAACTTTAAGCATGCATTACATTCACTCCATGAATATACATGAATATAGATATATCCGTACACAGTTCAAAACAATATGCCACAAAGGGTTATTTGAACAATGCATTGTGCAAAGAACCCATTTTATTTTTAATAGGGGGGTGGATGGATCAGTGGATAGGTGGGCATATTGATATACTGAAGATATCTTCAATTGTTAAACAGCTTATTGTTGGAAACTACCATCAAATTTCTGGAACTTTCATGCAGAGACACAATTAATTGCCCCTACACTGACTCCATCAATACGGGCGAATTCATACTTGGGCGATCACCGAGGCCCACTGGGAATGAATGCCAAGTCCAAAGTGGTCTTAAGATTCACAATGACTACATCAGTATCGATTTCACCCATCAGTGCACTTGGGTCTCACCTCTAATGATCTTCTGCTCAAGAGAACGGCTGTTATTACAGCACCTAAGAGTAATGAGGGTGGCTTCAGATAATGGGCCATTCTGCATTCTCACCACTGTCATTATGTTCCACATGCTGGAACAGATTATGCGTATTGATCTCTCTAACTGCAAAAGGTGAGTGTAAATGTGTGTCGACAACCATTTCAAGCTATTATATATATATATATTTGCTTTCTTTTCAACTCTACAGTCAGTTGGATAAGAATCACATCAGCTGCATTGAGGATGGAGCCTTTCGTGCGCTCCGAGGCCTGGAGGTTTTGTAAGTGATACGCACGCTCTGGCAAACACGAACGTGAACACACACACACACATCTCTTAACCGCTTCCCTCTTCTCATTATCTTAATGGACCTCATAAAATTAATAGAGTCCCGTAACACCACTGAGTATAATGGGAGCAAAAGATCTGAGGCTCACCACTACTTAACCTAGAGTTAAGGTTTAATCTTCATCAAGGATTGTTAGTCCAACAAAGGCTGAGGAGGAGTTTAGAATATTGCCACCTTTGGGTATGTTGCTTCGTGGGCGGGTTGTAGCGTGATAGGCACGGATTGATTAAAATGACCGAAACCATTATAGCAGTCCCCCCACTTTTCAAAATCATTCGTTTTGTACCCCCTACTTTTGCCCTCCCGGAGCAGAGTGTCACCCACCACACACACACAGTCCGGTCCGCCTGCCTTCAACAGACGTCCAGGGAAGACAAATTAGAATTCTGCTTCTTATTAGGAAGCCATTGCACCCCGTCAGACATCACTGAGACTTCATAAACTCACATAAGCCTCACATTTCTCAAAAAAAAATGATTGTGAGCACCTTTTATCATTTCTGCTGGGGTTTTATTTGCTAGACAGCGCTCAGAAACGACCGACTCCCACTCCTTGTTACTCTCCATCTGCGAGAAGCGGAGTGCTGCATGCCCTCCAGGGGTGTGAGGTACTCAGGCAGGGACAGAGGCAGGTGGTAGAAGAATGGCAGGCTGGAAAGGCACTACTTTTAGCACCAGCAGCTTTAACGGAAACGCTGCCAAGTTGGCCTCTGAGCAGTGCAGCGCAAACCAGTCCAAACCTGAACAGTTGTGGAAGGGAAAGGAAAACTGATTCCAGATCAGAAGGTCTAAATAAAAAGTAATGGTGGGGGGGTGTGGCGGCTTTGGTTGCACTCTCAGTCTGGGTGGCAAGATCAAGAGTTGAGTCAGTTAATGCGATCGAGCCTTGGGCAGAACGAATGGCTGGTTTTAATTGTGCCTTCTCTGCTTGATGTTCCACAGAACCCTGAACAACAACAACATCAGCGGCATACCGGTGTCGAGTTTCAACCACATGCCCAAGCTGAGGACCTTGTGAGTAACACACACATGTGCGTCACATGTACACAAACGCGCACCAACCCCAAATCACTCGAGTCGCCAAATTTAACCTGTAGAAGCCGCAGTAATTGCTAAGAAAAACATAATATCATTCAGAGCTTACTGAAATGAAACTTAAAATCCAACTTTTGGCAAATATGTCCATATTGTAGGAATAAAAAATAACAAATTTCACTTCTGCTTATTGTCCATTGAAAGATATTCCATGCGCATGGTATTAATATCAGTGCTTCTTAATTAAACTATTGATCTTGGCCACAACTTAACCCCTTTAATAATGTACACTAAATGGACAAAAGTATTGGGACACCTGACCATTACACCAACAGGGACATTTCATTCATATGGAGTTGGTCCCCCTTTTTAGCTACAACAGCTTCCACTCTTCTTGGAAGACATTCCAAAAGTATTTGGTGTTCTGTGGGAATTTGTGCCCATTCATTCTGTAGAGCATTTATGAGGTCAGGCACTGATGTTGGATGAGAAGGCCTGGCCTGCAATCTCCATTTCACTTCACCCCAAAGGTGTTAGATGGGGTTGAGGTCAGAGCTCTGTGCGGCCAGTCAAGTTCTTCCACACCAAACTGATCTAATCGTGTTTTAATGGCCCAAGCCTTGAAAAACGGCTGTGTCCCAATACTTTTGTCGATATAGTGTACTTTACTAACCTTAACTAACACCAACAATCTCCCCCAAGTGAATATAAAGTGCATTCCGATCACTCTCATCTTCAAACCAATATTTAGGTTCTAAATCAGAGATCAAGAATGAATTAAATACGGGAACCGCTGATATGCACTCACTTCCTTCAAATACTCAATCATTCCCCGTCAAACATTTCACTCCATTCTAGCTGACAGGGAAAATATTTTTCACAATGACAGATCGCAGTCATTCCAGACTGTGAAACATTTCTCATGGCAGTTCCGTTCCCCGCAAAAGCCGATTGAAAGATTCCCTTTGGCACTTTTAAGCAGCAGAGAGCCTCGTCGGGCTCTAATCCTCCAAATTTTATGACATTTTATTTGCTTAGAGGGGTTCTTCTTTTTGGTCCACTCAGCAGGCAGCCCGGCAGCGTAGCGAAACCGCTGTCCCACAATGCCTCAGGCCAGAAGACACACACTGTGTCATTCCACAGAGTCTTGGTGGGCAGCCATAGGCCACACTGGGGTTTGTACTCGCGCCAGAAACCATTTCCTCGGTTGATCTTTGGAAGACTCAGAGCGATCGGCCCCAGAAATATATAGCCTCCCTCCGACCCTATTGTTACATATTTGCGAAATGTGAAAGCATGTCAAAAAGTAGATGAGTGCGCTTCACTCAAATGCTGGGGTGGAGGAATGGCATTGCAAACAATTTGTGTAGCATTTAAGCTTTCACTTCATGAGAAATGAAATGCAGTTTCAGATTACAGGACGTTCAACAAGATTACAGATTGGATTAATGTTTTGGGATTTGTTGAAGAATCTGTGATGTGATAGTCTTTAGGAAAGAATAGACCATAATGGCTTTAGTTAATGAAATCCAGACAGAACCAGGGTCTTTTTCCCCACTTATAGGAAGACAATGGCTATTACATACAATCAGTTTATGAATCCAAGTCCAAGCCCTTTGGTATTAGCCTACAACATAGAAGACACATTCAACCTCATTCATTATTACATAATTAACAGGCAATCTAGATATTTTTTTTCTTGGCAAGTAAAATCAAGGAAAATCTTCCTTTATTTTATTTAAGTAATTTGTGGAATCTTTTGGAGTGAAGGTCTTTTTCCATAGCTTATTTCCCACTAGCTCAGCTGGCTGTCCGCCTGTGGAATGAGACACGTTTTGTAGAAACTTTAAAATGTCTAAAAATTAATAATCAGATAATAATCAAATTATAATAATAATCTCTTGCAATCTCATGCGAAATATTAGACATATGCTAAGATAAAGTTATTAATTGCAACAAAAGGAATGTGAATTTGTGCCATTTCATCCTCTCGTGGTGAGCCAGATCTATAGGGTGGTTGTTGCATACTAGCATGCACAGATTTTGCAGTACTTAACTGTAAGGAGAGATTATCCTTCCCACTGAAAGTTAATAAATAGAGTCCAGTTTGTCTCCCAGCCAAGAGGACATTAAGGCAGACCTGTGACATCTGTTATGTCCATGCCTGCTAAATGTCGATGTGTTTTCCTTTTCTAGCCGCTTGCACTCGAATAACCTGAACTGCGACTGCCATCTCTCCTGGCTGTCCCAGTGGCTGCGCCAGAGGCCCACCCTCGGCCTGTTCACGCAGTGCTCCTCCCCGGCCCAGCTCCGCGGGATCAACGTGGCTGAGATCCAGAAACACGAGTTCTCTTGCTCAGGTAATTAACCACCTTGCTTCACCACCTTCCCAGCTGCCGTTTTGGGATAGAAACAACGACGATACACATAATTCAGCAAGCAAGTCTCACGCAGGCCTCGTGTTTACCATGAAGTCTTGATTCTGGTCGAATCAATGCTCAGAATCAATCAAGATCACTGTTAATTAGAGCTCTTTCGCATTTTGGTCTCTCATGAGACATGAATAAGTCCCAGATTTACCAACTTCATTATTGAAATACATTAATAATACCAATTGCAGTGTCCATCATCCAAGAGGTGCTTTCAGGTTTCAGGTGTTACTTTGAGTAGGAAAACCAACAGGCGCTCAGAGAGTTTCACCCCCTCACACTTTCAAACACAGTTTGGAAGCGTGTAACTCATGAGCAGCTGTTGGAGATGCTTACATCTCCTGTGATGTAGCAGAAAACTAGTTAATCCTTTTTTTTCATTTGTCAGCAGTTTCTTGATGCAGGAATACAGGTGATCAGTCATCTTGGTTGTCACAGTGCCAACATTAGAAACACCAGCAAATCAATAACACACATGTTTCATGTCCGAATAAATCACTGTAAGTGTATAAAGGCCTTTCCCATGCACCTACACCGCTGGTGGGATTGTCATCCCCCTCCACATAAAAAAAAGCTTAAAACTTTAGAACTGGTAGTAAAACGTGTTTGATTCACTGTCAGACCTGCAGGGTAATGGAGATCCAGGTGGTGTGTTTACATTTTCCCAGGGGAGGCCATGGCAGTTGCTTCCCACCTAGTTTTATCACCTAAAGAACATGATGAGGCTGCAAGAGAACCACTGTGGTCTGCAAGGTCATCACTCCTCATAACAGCAGATGTGCTCCAGAGGCTGTGACTCTGAGCTCAGATTGTTAAACCTTCCTGAGTGCTGCTGGCCATAGATAGAATGGACAAATGCAGGCTTGGAGGTTTGATTCCAACCTTTTAGGCCTCTTACCCATATCCATTCAGGGTTTTTGTGTTTTGATGCTGTCAGATAAGAGAGACAGAAATACTGATAATCAGTAAAGGAGATTTGATGCTTTACAGATTAATTTTAAGAACTTGAAAATCAGATTTCAACAAATATAAATGGTGTAAATGAGTCTAAAATCTGTATTTTTTGCTCGGCGCGCCACTACTCAGCCGCTCTCCGGACCCCCCACCTCTGTGGGTCCACCCCCACTTGTGTTCAGAGACTATCCTGGAGGTTCTCGCAGGTTCAAAGATCTTGTGTTATTTGTTTCTAAGACCTCAAATAAAATAAATGTGGGCTTTTTTGCATGGGACACCATTTTTAAAACCCCAGTAGTGGTTATTATTAATAGTTTTTAAATTACAATAACTTTGGTTCTACGTGACATAGGAACACTAAACAAAGTTCAGCACAACGTCTGACTCCTCAAGCACCAACACAAACTGAGGGAAATTCCATGTAAGGAGACGTTTTGTCGTATGACGACAATTAACCATTTGTTGCGCTTCCGGCACGCCCCCCTCCCACACTGCTTGTGTTCTATGGATTAAATGCTTAGCAGGTTCCACTTTGGCAGTTTTGAGGACAGGCTTTCCCTGTCTAAGGAAGCAGCATGTGTATCCACAGAGAGCTGTTTTTCCTGGAGAATCAGCAACGAAACTTGTCTCCTTGGCAGACTTTGGGGCCTCTAGTGAAGTAACAGTCGCTGCTCTCAGAACAGAACAAGGTACATTTAGACAGAAGTACAGTAGGCCTCACATTCAGTTGCGGCAACTGAGTTTAGGAGCACAGAGGAAACCAGCATAAACTGGTGGTTGAGAAGAGGGCCGGGCCCCTTTTAACATGCTTCATTATTTTCAAATAGGTATACCACATGACAGGACATGTACTATTCATTGACAGTGGGAGTAGAGCTATGGGCAAGCACCACAGCTAGACAGGAGATTAGGAGTGGGAATAAGGGAAGACTGTGGGCTGTTTGAGCTGAGTTAGTGTAGGGAGGGAGAACATGAGCAAATAACATATGCTGTGGTGTCCCAACTAATGGCGTTTACAAAAACTGCATCAGCTGAGGATATACACTCTTTGGCCACTTCAATAGGTCCACCCACAAATTACAAACCTCATCCACTTAACATAATAAACGTTAAGTAATGCATTCAGGGCATCCTGTCATGTGTTACTTCAGAAAGTTTAGTTCGCTTACATCAGGGATCCCCAACTCCAGCCAAGTTCCCCTCTTCAAACACACTCAGTAAACCTGGCAGTTAACAGGTGAGTGGAACCAACTGAATCATCAAACTGTGCTGGACTTTTTCCAGCCCTCCAGGGCTGAATCCCTGGTGCCAAGTGAAGTTTTACAACTCTCTGGAAAATGACCACTGCAATTTTTTGACATTTACATTCATGGCATTTATCAGACGCTTTTATCCAAAGCGACTTCCATTCCCTAACTACAGGGGACAGTCTCTCCCTGGAGCAACTTGGGGTTAAGGGTCTTGCTCAGGGACCCAGTGGTGGTGCTGAAGGTAGGATTTGAACCCATGACCTCTAGGTCCGGAGGCAAGTATCCTACCAACTGAGCTACCGCCACCACTGGTGTTTTATCTCTATGAGTATGACAGCCATCCCATGCTAGTGTCTGTTAAATTCTTACACAAGTACCTCATTCTATGATTGAATGAGGTACTGATTAGTGATCACCTGAATCAAATTTTATTTAATGAGGAAACATATAAAAACAGTGCTGTAATCAACACTCTCCTCTCACACTGAGACCAGTTGGATGGTAAAACACTCCTAGAAGTTCCTCAAAGGTAGGTATAGCTATTTTGTTTTAAAAGTGAACAAGAGAGATTTGTTTTCTTTGAATTATTTAAGTTCTGTAAACCCTGCATCATTAATCTCATTTTGATGTATTGTCATTTCTTTTAAAATGACGCTTTAAAGAACAATATTTTTATTTCAACAAATTAAAGAACAAAAAATCATTTGTAAATTGGCAGTTCTTAAAAACTAAGCAGTTCAGTTCAATATTTACACTTGTAAAGATAAAACCCAAGAAACTGAACATTTTTGCAGAGTTCTTTTTTTTCTGGTGCTATATATTGTAGAAATGTGACGTGAAACGTCTTCTGTGGGGTTTTGAGCTGTAGCATGTTGACTTAACTAGCGGTACCTTGGTTGGAAGGCCAAATGGGCCACATGGCACTCTTCCAGCTAATTGATGCTTTAGAAGATAAATAGAAAAATTAACAGAAGGATATGGAGAGATCTAGATATACATCTGCATGGTTGCCCGTCATACTCTCACCTGAAATAGATTTACTGCTTAAAACAGTATGTTTGTTGTATTACTTTGTGAAATTGTGTTTAAATCCAAACTACAATCAAGGAATCATCTGGATTCATCTGCACACACACACACGCACACAAACTTACACTGTGTCACCAGAGGCCTGACCAGCACATGAACTCACAGTGCAGAGATCATTACCGAGTGACTCGCTGGCACATAAATGCATGTTGGCTGCTTTGCTGTGAGGAGGGGTGTGTGTGTGTGTGAGTATGTGTGTGTGTGTGAGTGTGTGTGAGTGTGTGTGAGTGTGTGTGAGTGTGTGTGTGTGAGTGTGTGTGAGTGTGTGTGCGTGTGTGTGAGTGTGTGTGCGTGTGTGTGTGTGTGTGTGTGTGTGTGTGTGTGCGTGTGAGTGTGCGTGCGTGTGTGTGCGTGTGCGTGCGTGTGTGTGAGTGAGTGTGTGTGTGTGTGCGAGTGTGTGTGCGTGTGTGTGTGCGTGTGCGTGTGCGTGTGCGTGTGCGTGTGCGTGTGAGTGTGTGTGAGTGTGTGTGAGTGTGTGTGAGTGTGTGTGTGTGAGTGTGTGTGAGTGTGTGTGTGTGTGTGTGTGTGTGTGTGTTTGTGGAGCATGCACGCACAAGACGACACCTGTGTGGGATTTAGGGTGGGATGGAGGGGTGATGGGACACATGGTGTTGTTAAGATGGGAGCTGGAGGAACTCTCCAACTCTTTGGGCTTCACGGCCGGCTGCCCTGGTCCACTCTACATTTCCGCTTTAATCCTTTACGGCCGACAAGAAAAAGTCATTATTTCTGCAGTTTAATCCACTCTTCTCTGGAAAGAAAGTTGAGCCATTTCACTGTCAGTCATCAAAATTCATCGTTTTTTTGTTTGAGCAAATGCATGTATGTCATGTTTTGTAATTACCTGGGAAAATTAAACCACTTTACAATAACACTGCAGGCTAAATGAGAGGAATGGCTATTAATTAGGTTAGAAACTACAAATGTAAGATATTATAACAAATAAATGAGAATCTGTTTCTTGGCAAATAGTGAGCTCTGTAAAATCTCACATTTATTTATCATATTATAGGTCACTTCTGTCCTGTCTATTCCTGTTATATTCAAGGATAATTAAGGCGTTTATCGCCTAATTAATTATAAACTCATTTAAACCATTCATTAACCTTCTTATACTTTCCTCTAGTAATGTGGCATCATAAATGAGGACCAGGTCAGATGCTGCTAACATCCTATACATTTCTGATCTCTACCTTCCAATTCTATACTATAAACCGAAGTCAAGGTCTAAACTTGTAAACAACCCTTTAATTACCTGAACTGTATACAATAAGTGCCATAATTCTGGTAAACAAATTGATTTTGGTTCCATCGATTTAAACCCACTCAGAAACAGTAACAGTACACTAAGGAACCATAAGGAAACGAATATTTCATTTATAGGCTCCTACCAGAACATCTCTGTTTGTGTAATTTATCTCCAAATCGCTTGACCTTCCAAAGAAATGGCGGTTCTTATCTCAGAGCTCAAAGGCACCGTACATTATCATTTCTCCTATTGTTGTTTGTTCTTTTGACGTTCCAGTCGACTCCTTACTGCTGTCTACATGATTACTAATCTATCGCGTCGGTCAAATGCAAGTTCTTATGATAGGTTAAGTGTTTTAAACGGCTGTAATTAAGGCAATGGCTCATGGAGCTTGTGCCAGGAATTTCACTGTGCAATGCTTTAGTGTATTGCTTCAGTCAACGCGGTCCAGCCATTCCAGTGTGTAGACCAGGCAGAAATAGAAAGAGCCAGAAGGTCTCGACACCATGTGTGTAGTTCAGTAACTCTATTTACATCCGACTTGCTCGAAACTCTGGTGCCAGCCAAAATACACCTTCATGCTTGTATGAACTTCTGATAAAGGGGCATCTCGGGGTTCGACGCCTTTTGAGGTGCCTGCCGCAAACCCCCCCGCCATCATTTTCTAATGGCTGAGACCACTCAGGCTCCCTTTCCTGCTCCCTGTCTGCCGGATGAGTTTCTCTGGTTATGAATTAACCAGCAGGCAGCCTCGCCTGCCTGCAGCTGGCACAACCAGAACGCTGGGTGAGAGGAGAGAGAGAGAGAGAGAGAGAGAGAGAGAGAGCACAAGGGGGCAAATCAAATATTCATTGGCCGAAAGGCTCCAAAGAACCAGATTTGTAACACAGCACAAATCAGCCCATTTTAAAGTCTGTTTTATTCGTTTTCTGGGTTAGACCGTCGACGGGGTATCAGATGCGTCTCCTTTTTCTTTTGACATTGACAGAACTCGCTGAAAAAAGATATCAGGAGAGAACGCAGAGGAACGTTTGTTCTGTATGCAAATCGGACATTTCAAATGTATGGGAGAAGCGCTGACTGGGTGTGTTTCAAAGTCTTCCTTCAGGTTGTGCAACAGTGCCTGCTGATGCAGAACCCCGTCAAGAAAATGTATCAGTGCACTATGTATTACTATGTAGGGAATGACATCAGAGGCCATTTGATTGGATGTGTCCTTGGAATGACAGCGGAAACTCTCTCTGAAGCAGCGTGGACTGACATGACTTTGTTTTACATTCGCACTAGTCTTTCGTCTCTGAAGCAAGCTCACAGTCAGATTCCTTGCTTCATTCTCATCTGCGAGTCAATGGCATGTATTTTTAATCAACTGTTGTAGACATCGTTGTCACTCTTGTGACGAAAAAGCAAGGAGGCAATATCTTATTTTTTCAGTTTCTTGTCAAAGCTGTTGAGCTTCAGCTAAAGCTTCCCTGTGCAAAACTGAGCAGGACCAAGAATCTGCTTGTTTCTTTAGGTGCATGTTCAATAACTAACAAAACTCTCCCCACAGAATTCACCCACCCTGTTTTAACATAGGAAACACATACAAATCAAATAGATGAATAAATAAATAGTTAAAAAGGCAGCTGTGATATATATTTAGCCATAGACTCACCAGCATAAAGTCCATCATTCCCACCGCCATCAGACTCTACGATCTGAGCAGTAGCATGTTGCTGCTTTGTTGTGCTATTTCTATTGAGATTAAATCATTAACATTATGTGCATTATATTGTATTATCATGTGCAGTATTGTTCCATGTGCACTGTTGTGCACTTTTCTCATTTGTTGCTGAAATGTTATCATTATTTGCCAAATAAATATATATAATTGTTTATATATATTTAGATTTATTCAGACTTTGCCTTTAACTTTGCCAATGTTTGCAGGTCATTCTGAAAACTCTGGCCCCCAGTCGTGCAATCTTGCTGCTGGCTCCTGTCCTGCCATGTGCACCTGCAGCAACAACATCGTGGACTGTAGAGGCAAAGGACTGACAGCCATCCCTGCCAACCTGCCCGACAGCATGGCTGAGATGTGAGTATGACCTGAGGATAAACTGCTAAGGATGCCGTTGTAGCTGTGCAGAGCTCGTGATGAGTATTTGATTACTAACTTATAGATTGGTGGCCCAAATGAGAAGGAGAAATGATGTCATGCAAGCGCTGAGTCTGCGTTTTTGGGGTCTGTTCCCAGAATTGTGATCATTACTGGTGTCAGACCACCAGCAGAGAGGGTTAACACAGAACAATAAATATTCAGAAACCAGAGAAATAGGCAAGCAAGGACAATAAGCAGAAGCAACGGGATACCGAAAACCAGGAAAGCTCAGAAAATGGACATTTGGGATTGAGGAAACATAGGAAATAGGAAGCACAGGGACATGAAACAAAACAGCTTTAGAAAGAGACTTGCAAGAGTTTTCAAAAAGCCAGTTTAAGGAATAAGAGACATCTATGACAGAGACAAGGTGGAGACAAAGGATGGATACAGAGTATACAGATACAGGTTCTCTTTGTGATAAAAAATAATTCAAATTAAATGCTAAAGTTTATATTGCATATATAACAGACGTTGGTAAGGTCAATTTAAAGTTATATATAACACTGTTGATTATATTTCTTATTATTGTTTATAATAATATATTAATTATACGAACTAATAATATTTAGCAAATATATGTATATATTTATCTACAACCACATGCTTTGGTAAGAGTGAACATCCTGCTACAACACATTAACATAACCGTGCCATTAACATGTAATGGCAGATGTCATATGCTGTCATGAGAGATTAGGTCCATTAACATAATACTGTCAGGTTGCCATTATCTGTAATGATCATGACAGATAGTACACTGTTCGATATAATGGTTTGTCACATGGTAATTTAAGGTCATGACATCAAATGTCTGTCGTGACAATTCGCAGTGATGGCAACAAAGAGGGTTACATTAATTGACCTAATCGGTCATGACAACTTATGACAGTATATGACATCAGTCATGAGCTGTTATGAGATGTTTTGTAGCAGCATGATCATTGTTACCAATGTGTGGGTAGTATTTGTTAAATATATAATGATGATGTTCATTCTTATAATAAATATATAATGTAGTTTATAGTAGTATATTGTATTTCCAATATTATGCATGCGTCAAGTAAAGTGTTAAGTATGATTTACAGCCAAAAAAAAGTAACGATGTCACCCTGGCAATCATAAAGGCATCATGGTAGCATTTCATGTAGCTGGACGAAAGTCCTTCAGGAATAGCGCTCATATCCTGGGGAGCAGCCGAACTTTGGATCTCACTCATCGGCCCGCGCTCATATCCAAACCCAAGTGCTGGGTGGCCATGTTAACAGCTCATTCATCCTTCGACTGCCTGGCTGTTACAAAGGAAACCGTCAGGCGGCCTCACTGGAGAGCCTCACTCTATTGGCACTATCGGCGGCAACATAAAAACTGCCTTGACTAATATCGCCTTGGCCCACTCTTAGCACTTTCTTGGCTACTAACTCATCCTTGAGTTCTTCTTTCATTTATGTCGCTGTGAGAAGTCTCAGAATAGGTGATGAAAAAAAAGTCGCGTCAAATGATGCTCGAGTAAAAGTCCTAAATCTTTCATGTCAGCTTTAACTGCACTAAATGTTCTTCAGCTTACAGGGAACCTACAGTTTAAGGAAAGATTGCAATTGCGTTTTATTTGTGTGTTTTTTTGTGTGGTTTTCTGAATTGAATTCACTTTTGAAATGTAAATGCTTTACAAAATTGCTTATATAATCCCTGTTTTGCACACTTCATATTTGATGCACATCTTTTATTTATGATTTGTGCCCAAAATTAATTCATTCACATGTGTAGATGCTTCAAATGTGGTTTTGAAACGCTTGTAATTTTTTCTGAGGACCAAACTATTTCTGTGGAAATATGCAGATGCAGAAATTCTCCGCATTTTTTTTTGCTTTTGTGACGTCCGCCCTCGTCCTTATACTGGTTGTTTCTCTTTATATCTCATCTCAAGTGCTTTTTGTTTGGTTCTTCTTAAAGCCCTGTTTTTTATTACTATAAATTAAATTAAGGCATTTCTGTATTTACCCTGCTTTTACCAAAGAAAATGCGTGTGCATGAAGTGCAGTACAGTCTATGTGCAGGTATCTAGCGCTGCAGGAGACAGCAGTTCAGTGGTAATGTATTAAACTCAGTTAAAAAATTAAATTAAAGTATTTTGGGAGCATATTTGGGGGCATATTTAGGCTTTACACAAAAAATAAAAATTGACATTTTTAGCCATTTTCTTTACCCCCCCCCTCCACTTCATCTGCGGCCTGCAAAGTTACAAAGACTGATGTAAACCAACAACTAAAATCCTCTCAGAATATTCCCGTCCATGGCTATCCCTGTTTCTGTGTTACGCTTTTATGAGTCCTATCAGAAACAAGTGATTTTGTTTATCAAGCCAAATTCTAGTAGCACTAGAAACAGAGCTAAATTCTAATAGCATGCCTATCATTCCTAAGCAGCAAAGAACACTTTTCAGAGCCAGAAATAGTTGCTGGACTAAAACTATCTTTGAATGACCTTGTTTTTAGAAGTTTTTTTCCTTTAGAAATTCACTGTAGACTTTTTGTAGTTAGTGAACAAGGTAAATGTGTATAAATGTGCAGGAGTTTGTTTAGGCCATGCGTAACACTCTTCAATTGTTTATTTGTAGGCGGTTGTGGCCTAGTTTAGAAGATTCTAGATGAGGTGTTCTATGGTTTTGTCAGAGTGGGGGCCGCGAAGTCCACACTCTGAGCTACCTCTGGGGAAAGAACAGGCTAGCAGGCAGACGTTCAAGCTGTGGTTCTTTATTTCAAAAGAAAATAGAATAAACATAAATAGGCACGTGGGCCTCCTGAATTGTAAAAACGTGAAGACAGGGAAAACACAGGCAGGATACGAGGCGATGGACACATGAGGATAGACTAACTGAAACAGGCTTAAATACACAGGATAATCAAAGGGCTAAACATAGGC
>JBBPDB010000083.1:2133802-2160855 GCA_037974465.1 Brachypetersius altus
AAACATACACACACACACACACACACACACACACACACACACACACACACACACACACACTGTTGTTGCCTCAAGCCCAAGGCTCCTAGAGACTTGATGAGAGTGGCAGAACGCACTCGTCCCACTGAGTTCTGCAGGCACCAGCGAATGTGACATCTGCTGTAAATTCATTTGGATGTGCGCTTATAAATAAAGGCCAAGAAAAGCGCATCCCAAAAAACATGACCACCGCAGGAATGTGCATGGCTGTCTCCTGTGGCCTGGATTTGCTGCAGTCCGTGGAATTCAGATCGCATCGCTGTAATTCCCACTAAGTGTATCTTTGAAGTGGGGGAACATGCTTAATTGAAAATGGTGCAAGTTGCCACCAACTTCCAACAGTGTTATTCCAGAGAAAAACATAATAATGATCGCCAATCTTCTCTGAAGGCCCTAATTTGAACATATCAACACTAATCTTCTCTGGTACACTGTCAGAAAATAGGGGCTGTAAATTCGAGTCCCGCAAGATTCAAACAATGTGGGGGAATTCAAAATTTCAGCGTAATTAAATGGCGAGGATGTGTCATCCAGACTGGCTTGATGGGAAATGCAGCATTGCAGAGAAACTTACAGTGGTGGAGATAGGAGCCAGATGTCCATAGTCTTCAGTGCCTCCAAATGCTGTCACATAAAGTTATTACACGAAATGCTGCCTGATGACATTCTTTTGTGATCGCTTTTAAATAGACTATTATTGTTACTGTGCCACAAAGACTGTATATGTAATTTATCCCTGTTGTAAATTATCCCTGTCCATGTTCTATAACCTTAGCCTGGACAGGAGGCCCTCAACTACTGTAGACTGAATAGATGGATATTTATACATATGTGTGTGTGTGTGTGTGTGTGTGTGTGTGTGTGTGTGTGTGTGTGTGTGTGAAGGGGGTCCTCGAGATATGACACAGATCTCTTCCTTCGACAGTGATGTAACCCAAATTTTGGTGTAAGTCACTTACCGATCCTACGATCTTAACACAGCTGTAAAATAAAAGAAACACAACTAAGCCACAGAAAAATGGAAATACGCTGCATTACTGCATATTCTTCCGCCGCGTGGATCCAAACTAGTTCGCTCACGTATTCCACAAGTACGAAGCTAATTGTGTAAGTCGAGTGAGAGTGGGAGTGAGCGTCATAAGCTCTAAACGTCATATGTCAAGACCCCCTGTACTGCAGGGACCCCCTGTACTATGTTTACTTTCCCAGTTTTATATCGTAACTTTTATAAATGGAGTCAAGAGAGAGTGCGTGGAGTGCAGAGTACAGCACATCTACGTTCCATAACAAGTAGACGTATCCTTGAGGATTCCATTATAGAGACAGCATTCGTACCCACATAGGTACAGAGAGCGTACTGAGAGGTTTATGTACACAAGCAGGGGCAATGGTGACAGTCTAGGTCACTTCATAGCTTTTAAAATCCCCCTCTTCAGCAAAGCTTAGAGTGGGATCAAGTCCCGCAAGCAGCTGCCTGTTTCAGGCATTGCAACACAGGTGAACTGTGTGGCCATTAAGCTAGGGGGAAAAACACACTAGGCCAGCCTTCCCAGTCGCTAATGGGATTCTCAGAGCACGGGAGAAATAAACCTTTATTGCATTCCCTGGCTTTTTCCAGCACAGCTGACGCTGATTAGGGCCGTCCGACTCAAAAAGGTTCCGCTGTGAGCGAGCGGAGGGATCGCCCTCGACCCTTGAGGGGTGGGGGGTTTCAGGCGGGGAGGGGGGCACACATGCGATTAATAAAGCTGATTTGCGATGTCCGGCTGATCTGTCCACTTTGGGATTCGGGCCTTTCGACTTGTAAACAAGAGCCGCAAATGATGCAGATTTGATTAGGGAGAAGATGCAACAGCCAAGTACGATACTCCACCTTCACAGGGGTGTGTGTATGTATGTGTGCATGTAACGGCACACACACACGCGCAGGTGCGTAGAGATAAATCCGCGGAGACAGATTCTGGACTTTAGGCTTGCGGAGATTGATGGTGAGAACTGATTGCGTGTGGCTTAATGCTAACTCCCATAATGGGTTTCTGCGAGTGAAAAGGACCCCGAAACAACTTGTGGTTTCGAACGATACCAGCAGTGTGGTGGCTTGAAGAAACTCGGTATGTCCAAGAATCACGGCGGTTTACAGGCAGTGTTTCAGCTGTGTATGGCATTTCATTGTCTTGGTTAATGGTAAAGTGCAGATTTGATGGAGGTAGGGGTATGTTTGCAGATCTAATGGGTGGGGTGGCCAGCGGTCAACTGCTCGGCTGGCCTGCCGGTGTGTGTGTGTGTTTCTGCAGTGAGGCTGAGCCAGGACTGGCAGCCAAGCAGAGATGTGTCGGGATTAGAGGGCTGAGACCTAGCTTAGCCTTTGCTGACAGTGTCACTTAACAAGGCTGTTCTTCACAGAGCGTGGCCACCTCATGTAACCACAGTTAGCGCTCTCAACCCACCGGCTGACGGCTTTCTTGCCTTCTGGTTCTTGTCATCAGAGCAGACATTGTCAAGCTTAGCAGTTAGTAAGACGTTGCAGTAAAAAGCATGGTTCTCTGTCAGGTTGTATATAGTATGGGAAAATGGGGAAGGAGCCATTCCTTAAGAACTCTGCCAATTCCTTGTAAAGCTAAACCATATCTGAGCTTAACATATCCTGGAAAATGATGCATAAACCTACACGGAATTATAATGAACTGAAAAAGGAGCATTTTTTTTTACTATTTCATGGTGTAAGAGGCTTCTACCTGGGTCTAGGTTTTACAGAAGATGGATTTTCAAGTAGTATTTATCAAAGTACAGCACAAAAGGAAACACTAATACTAAACAATTCGCAACTATCGGATTAAAATTGAACTCAGTAATATTTTGGGGCCTGTATGCTAAACTGGGCTAACTTTACAGTTTCAAAATATTGCTTATTCCTCTCTATTATACAAAAATCATCAAATGAAATGAATAATGCCATGTTTAAAACAGCATCACAGATCCTCCAACAAGTGCTTTTTTTCATTAGCCATCTTCATTTCCAAACCAAACCCACCTTGAACATTTGAAGTCAAAGAGCTCAGTTTTTGTTTGACCACAGCGTCTGGCAAACCTTAAGCACTTTGGCTTGTGGTGAAAAGATTTACCTTTCAAACAGTCTTTTAGCATGGAAGTGATGTCTAATGTGCCTGGAGACACAGTGACCCGCAAGATGATTATGATTAATTTTAAAACGGAGGTCTTTTTTTACTTCTCTGACCATCCTCTTCCCTTTGGCTCCTGACAGAGTAGCTTTGTATCCTTTTCCAGTCCAATTTGAGATTGTTTTGAAATTCTTAAACTTTAAAGTTTTTTTTTTTCTTGTATTCATTCCCTGATTTGTTCAAGTCCTCACACTTTTTCCTTATTGCAACGGAATGCTCTCGAATCTTTCCCATGGCGAAGGATGACTAATGGATTTTTGTTGTTTATAACATTTGGAAACAATTTTTGTTATCAGCGTTCCATTTTTGGAAGGTAACATGCCTGCTGGTCGAGACAGGAGGGTCAACACTAAGGGTCTCATTCTCATTGGAGGAGGATGCCTCATAATCAGAGTTATCCTCTGGCTTCAGCACATTCTCCTGTCATTTTCACTGCCAAAGAGCTGTGACAAAACCTCACTGGCTAAAAACATTGGAGGTCTTTTTTCAGTCAAGAGAGCTCATAAATAGAAAGCACCAAGAGAAATGGTTCAGAAGTCTGATGTGCAAACTTTTGTATGTGGCTTGAACTATATATGTCTTCACGGGAACCAGATTTTCCCACCCTTCATGTCATGGGAAATAAGAAAGTTACATATAAGCTACATACAAGTTTGTAGAAGGATTAAACACAAAAGTTAGTAGAAGGTTCTGCTAATGGTTGCTTTATCTCAGACTAAGCCTACATCAAACAATATATATTCTTTTCTATTTTCAGTATAATATTTAACTATTTAATCATCAAGAGTGCCAAAAGTTCTGAATGATATGTATTAGACATATACTCAGTGACTCCTTTTCAACGTTCGCCATAATAGTCCCTGGAGATCCAGAGTTATTAGCCGAAAACTGTTCATCTTGGACAAAAGTAATGGGGCGAGGTGAACAGTCTATGAACTCTGTGCTATTATGGGGTCTTTGGAAAGGTCTCATCGAGCCCTATCTAACTGTGAAGTTTCACGGAGATTGACGGTTGCCCTGCCTAGAAAAGCCGCGAGCACATTTCGTGGGGGCATAAAGTATTAGGGCACCCGGCAGTCTATTTCTTCTTTGAGTTTGAAGTAACTCCAAACTGCTGATGTTGGCAAGTCTCACATACATCAGACACTCTTATCATGTGATGCATCATCTTGCGTTATGCACATCAATTTAACCGTATGCGTGCTGTAAATTTAGGTCAGGATTGGACCGATACAGATACAGAATATCTGATCGTCGCATCCCTAATAAGGATATGGCAAAAGTTTGATGATTAAAGGGCTTTATCTGGATTATTCATTAAATTTTGACTATGTTTCAATAACTGTTAACATGTAAAAGTGGCAATGGGGGGGGGGGGGAGTAGTTTACGGCGCTGTTTTTTTTATCGCGCGATAAGAATTTCGCGCAGCACTAATAAAGACATACGCTGCGGTAATGATAAACTTTGATTCAATATATTTATTCATTTAAATTCATGAAATTCATTTACTTGCACATTTTGTCCTTTACACATCGTACCGAATACTGTGTGCTATATTCCCATATTTGTGTGAGAAATCTTTTTAATGAGATATTATGTGTAGCGGCGCTGCTCTCGTGGTGCAGTGACCTGCTCTGCCTGGGCGAGATCTGAAAGAAAGATGTGGAAGAAAAAGTACACATCAGGCCAAGGATGTGTCCCAGGCACATTTCTGGGATTTGCACTGCCATTTGTCACTGGTACAAAAACTGGACATTATGTAAATGCTGTCCAGTTGAGGAAAGGATAATGAGACGCACCTGACCATTACGCAATCTGGCCCGCGCAGCAGCATGTTAATGAGCTTTGTTGCCATGGTGCTCTTTTGTTGTCTGCCTGTCTGACTTCCACCACTGTCCTCCCCCCCTCTCTTTCTCCTTGTCTTTCTTACTCTCTCTCTCTCTCTTTCTCTTTCTCCTTTTCTTTCTCTCTGTCTCATTCCACAGACGACTAGAACAGAACGGCATCAAGTCCGTCCCACCTGGGGCGTTCTCCCCCTATAAAAAGCTCCGCAGAATGTGAGTATTTGGTCTCGTTCATCACAAAATGAATACAGAAAAGAAGATCTCCTATTTTCAACTTTGGTGGCTTCATTATATTTTTGCAGCCTTCACTGAATACAATGCATACACCTGGACAACAGATGTTCTGCACAAAAGTTCTGTCTGCATGCAAGTTCCTGGTGATGAGAACTTGCATGCAGACCGTTTTAAAGCAAAATTCCATTCTGTATTTTCCATCATTATTGCATAATATTTCCTGTTAGTGAGGCACAAGATGTGTCATACTGGTTTCCACAATGTGAATCCAATGAAGTCCTATGAAAAATGACAGGTATAGATGACTCCCTTTGTAATATTATTCAAATAGAATGCTTTGATACGTTTATTTTGAGAGGGTATTTCACAAAGGAGGATTTCTCATTTAGCCAGATGATTTAAGCCCTTCATTTAGAAAGAGAGGTTCCTGTTGGGCATTCCTCAGTTAGGGCTTGAAGGGATCCAAAATGATCCATCTATAGTAAACACAGTCAGATTATTGAGTTTAAAGGAAAACCCCCCTTGATCATGTGTTTTGAAGGTGGGAGGAGTTTTGAACTGCTTTTGGGTGGAATTTGGGTGATTGGCTATCTTGAAATGATTTTTCCTCAAATTTTCTGTCCAATTTACTCATTTCTAGCTCTTCCTATCACACAATACCACCAACACTGGGAGGGTGAAGTCTAGCATGCACTTCCTTCGTGTTCATCCTATTACAACGTCATTGGACAACTTAACACACACCTGGAGGAGAAGACTAACCACAGATTCAGTTACAGCAGCTAACTGTCACACATGCTAAATTAGTGATTGGGGACAGGGAAGACAGGAACTTAAATAGTTGCACCAGTTTATTTTTTGTTCACTGGTGAATGCAGAAAGAGGGCAGATAGCTGATGCTACTGCCAGGAATATCTACTCTGCATCTGTAGTCTTCAAGCCATTATGAGAGAGTCAACAACTTAGTCAATAGAGTCTATAGATCAGTGGCTAGGCCAGCACTGTTTAGCCCCACAGGGATTTCTAGTTTCGTGATGTATTTGTGGTAAGAATGATGATATTGTTGGGAGAGGTCACGGATGAATAAAAACGTGAAATACTCTCCAGGAAAGAAGCACATATGTTGCTGGATGTTGGAAAGCATGTAACAAAAAGTCTGCTCATTTATGCACTTTTGTCTCTCTCACTGTAAATAAGTTACAGCAGCCCCTGACGATGCTCAGGGCTATTTTTAGTGCAGACTCTTGCCCAGCATACACTCTCGCGCAGAGGTGCGGAGAGCCAGCGTGTGGGAGTGGGTCACTTAACACACCATAAATTGTGGCCAGTATGATTACCGTCCATGGGAATTCAAGCGTCAGGCATGGAAGACTCTGGCATTTCAATGGCCGGAGTGACCCGCGGGCGTTCAGCAGCAGCCACATCCACAAAACCTCAGCCTTTGCCCAGCACCGGCCCTCAAATAGCAGCCATGGGAAGAACTTGTTCTCCTTCGGCGGCTGCTCCTCTTGTTCGCCCTTCAGGCAGTGTGGAGGTCTGGTAGCCATACAAGCTCTGCTACTGCTTAACATGCTTGTAAAAATAACACTCGCACATCCCTCCGCCCCCAATCCTGTCTGCTTTTTCAGCTGTCCCTGTTTCCTTCAAAACTCCTCACCAGGCTGGAAGAGTCAAAGTAAGCCACTACTGTGGGGGTGGGAGGGGGAAAAAAATCAAAGTGTGTCCCTCAACATTCCTGTAAGTATAAACTGGACAGCAGCGACCCATTTTTCGTGTTTACCGTTCTCCGCCAGACATGCCTGGCTTGACCTTCCCTGGGTCTGAATTCACACTCGCATACTCATTCTCTTGTAGATGTGAGAGTTACTTCTGCTTCATCCTGGCTTGGAACAATCTCTAGCCGGGTGAGGGTGGGGCGGGGGGGTGGCTCACAGTCTTGTTATCTGCCCTGGACAACGTCCAGGAAAGCTTCAGGCCTCACAACCCCAGAGGAAAACCTATGCATGCACTGCTTGTCAAAGGTTTGGAGACATGTAGCTTTTCAAGCTGAGCATTTTATTGTTTGTTGGTTTGCAATTGAATAGTCAGTGTTTCAACAACATAAAACCAATGTAGTTAAATGCAAGTGTATATAGAGTGGTCAACCATTAACGACCCCATCTCATGAAAGAACAAAGTGCTTGATGTAGTATCTAAACCCTTCTTCATTTACTACATACCAAACTCCACCTTCCCATCCACTTCAAGTTCAGACAGTCCAGAAATGGAAACTAAGCTTCTTGAGTTAAGCTGCTCAGACCATCTAGTTTTAACACTGAAGTTATAAGGAGTGTTGAAAAGTCAATGTTAGGGGAAACAAATTAAAATGCTATTTACATTAAATCAAATTAATTTTTAGAATTCATATCAAATACGGAGATCAAATCTCAAGACAAATCTCAATGTATGTAATAAATAAATATTAAATGTACATCATTGATTATTGTTTTAACCATTTTATTTAAGTAAAACTTTTGGGAAAGTAAGAGTGCACATTGTTACTTCTCTTGTCCTCTCGGGACCCTCTCTCCCCGGCCCCTCTTTAAGGGAGCTAGCAGCATGGTGGATGCCCGGTGTCCCTTTGAGAGAGGGCCATGGGCTTGCGTCGTTTATTATAATCCAATCAAGCAGAGGAGAAAAGCCCTGTGCCTCATTAATAACCCCACCTCTGAGCCATCCTGCGGCCGTGCCTGGGGATACAGGGTTCAGGCTGACACGTAAGCTGCATAGGCTGGAACGACCACAGAAGCCCCCTCGTCCGCCAGTGGCAGGTCAATCTGGTGTCAGTTTGAGTATGTGCTGACTGTATCCTGCCTGTGTGGAAGCCAGTCATGTGTGGGTGATGTTCCACTGGTGCTACTGTCTTGGGGTAGAATGAGAGAAGGGGGACAAGTTAAGGTCAGATCACTCATAGATTGTCTGTGTTTGCTTGTCTTTTGGCTTCATTCTCATTTTCCTCCCACCACTCACAGAGACCTCAGTAACAACCAGATCTCTGAGATCGCTCCTGACGCCTTCCAAGGTCTGCGTTCCCTCAACTCGCTGTAAGTGTGTGTTACTTGTCAAAGCACATTTGATGCATTTATCACAAAAGACAGCGAATCCTGAGCAGCCCTGTCTTCGTGTGTATATCCAAGTAAACACATCTAAACCCATCTAGAATGTATAAACAACCTTTTTCTGTTTTAAATCTGCAACACTTTCTAAGAATGCTATGTGTATAAGACTCTACGAACACATTCATGACTTCTAATACGTTCATAAAGCATTGCAATTATGACACTGTAAGCCATTGTAATCATGGCTTTAAAGCTATGGTATACATGCATTATTAATGATTTACATAAAAATTTTATGTGTTCACATTATATTGTCAGTCCCAAAGAAACGCATACGTAGATGCACAGATAAGCACATTGCATCACATAAAAGTGTGTGCTTTTATGCAGTGTGTGCTTCCAAAACACTTGAGTGTAATGTTTGATGGACTATTGCTACAGTTTATCCCACAAATCATGTACAGCCCTGCCCACTAACTGCATTCAGGGTTTAAAGCGAATACAAAACTGAAAAAGACAGCTCAGTGATGAAGAGATAGGGGTGTTAATAAATATTTTTTTCCACCGATCTATAGATCCTGAGGGTTCACAGAATGATACTCTCTGCATGTTTTCAAGTCTTATGCCTCCAGCTAGGCACTGTATCTGTAGGTCTTTCAACAACACGTCTTTTGAGACCCTTGCGCAAGTTTACAAGGTTTTAAAAACCGGAGGACAATCAATGAAAAACGTTTCTCAAACTTTAATAAATCAGGCAGACTATGTAATCAGATGCATGTGCATCTTATTTGTATGATTCTAATACAAGTCATTCCTTCAAAGCATTTGGAGGAGAAGCATATTTTACCATGCTCACGCCCCATAAACTGAACGTTTAGACTCGTCTGCCACAATTTGCACCTTAAACTGGTGTGAAAGGTTCACTACATACGGCCCCCAGTCCCACTGACAATATAATGTTTTAGCAATAGGACTCATGCTAATAATTTATAATGCATAATAAACATAGTCTTACAAATAATGCAGGTCTTAGACACTCAGGAGGGCATTATAATCTGTCATGAATGAGTCCATAGACATTCATAGAAAGTGTTATCCGAATATCTCTCCACACAAACAGTTATGTTTGCTGGAAATATCAGTACCAGATGTGTGCTTGGTTGAGGCTTTGTTTCTGTCAGAGTGAAAGCCGTGTCTCTGATCCACAGGGTCCTGTACGGGAATAAGATTACCGAGTTGCCCAAAGGAGTGTTTGATGGGTTGTACGCCCTCCAGCTGCTGTAAGTTTGAGTCCTTTCGGAAGGACGCGCTTATATAACGACCACAGGCCCAGATAGGGTGCGATAAACCTATAATGGCACGCATGCCGAATCAATATGGCTCTATTCAATTTATTGCCGGTGTAATCGAAAAAGTGTTTACTCTTTGTCCTGTTTGACCCACTCTCATCAATCTCTCTCTCTCTCTCTCTCTCTCTCTGTCTTGCTCTCTCTGTCTGTTTTTTTCCTGTCATCTCTCCTCAGTCTTCTGAATGCCAATAAGATCCACTGTGTCCGTGCCAATGCTTTCCAGGACTTGCAGAACCTCTCCCTGCTGTCGCTGTATGACAATAAAATCCAGACCCTGGCCAAGGGCACCTTTGCCTCCCTGCGTGCCATTCAGACTCTGTGAGTTCCCGTCTGCCTTTAATTTCTCCATGCTCTGTTGACGCTCCCTCTATGGGCTTCAGATGCACGCACAACGCCACAGTGAACTGTCTCTGATCTCTCTGATCCACTCACACTCACAGCATACACACACAAGCACACACACACACACACACATACTCATACTTATGCCAATTCACGTTCGCGGGAAACACCGACGGAGCCGAAATATGACATACTCCATTTTCTCCACAGTGATTCAAATACACTTTTATACACTTGGCAAGCACTGTGTTTTTCCTCAAGTACAGTACAAGTCAGGAGTTTAGATACATTTTCATATATGTTCTGTAGCTCTGAGCATTAAACAATTATGCAAATATTATACCCACTCATTTATTTATTGAGAAAAATGATCCAAAATGATAAAAATATGAACTTTTGAAGAGCAGTGGCTTTCTCCTTGCAACCCTGCCATGAATGCCATTCTTTCTCAGTCTTCTCCCGGTAGTGAACATTAGTGGGAGAGTCACGTATTGAAACCTCTAATTGTACTTTCAAATTCACTGCATACTTGCATACTTTTGCCACTCATAGATATGGAATATTGGATCATTGTCTCCAGCTATGTATAATGTTTTTGTCTCCATTGTTCCGTTGGGTTCTCCTTATCTACTTTTAAGACTTATTTGAAAATCTGATGATGTCATAGGTCATAATTATGTAGAAATATATAAAAAAAAATCACAAACTCTCAAGTTCTATCGTATCTTTTCACCTTAAATGTAACAGGTTTACGGTGACTCCTTCGCCAAAGAGCCCTGGCATGGAACTGCTGCTGCTGTTTTCAGTTCAAAACAGCAGCCTCTTACCTGGTGAATCACAGTAGTTTAGCTGGGACTTCCAAACTTTTCAACACATTGTGTCCACTCACTCTAAAATCTGATTGGATAATGTCAGTTATTTTGGAGTTATGGAGTTATTTTGATAAGTCAATCTGACATTTATGCCTTTCTGTCTAGCTTCTAAATGCTTAACCAAAAGGAGTGCTCGCTTGGCTGTATTTACCTGAATACCATAATAGAGTACAAGGAAAAAGAATTTTTGAAATAACATTTGAAATCTCAAAAGTGCCTTCAAATAATATTTTCAGAACTGGCCACAAATTGCCTACCTATATTTCAGAAACAAATGTCATGCGTTTAAACACAGGTCTTTAAACCAAAATGTATTTTTAATTATGATAAACACACGTAATTAGGGTGCCCCCTCTTTTCACTGATATTGTAGTGCACTTTTAAAGGGCACTGCCACAGTAAAACATGTCGCAGCACATTGTGTTGTGTTTACAACTGTAACCCTATCTAATAATACAGCAATGTAGCGGGGATATGATGAGCATCATAAATCATTCAGCCTGGTAATTTTAGCCTTACAGGCACGTCAAACAAAAGCCCACACTCCTCCTGCCTTCCTTAACTGTTCTCCACCCGGTGGAGTAGGAAGAACAATACCCCACAGCCCACACACTTTGAACTCATCTCTGAACTAAAGTCTGCCATGTTCCTTCTCTTTATACTGCCTGTAGAACATTTTAATGGTGTTTGGCACCAACACCAGCTGAGATATCAGTGGAAGTGTCGTTGTACTGCATACACACGCAGACGTGTGTTCATGATTTTGTCCTTTCCTACCAAAAGTGGCTTGGAAAACAATAAGGCAAATCAGATGACACCTAGAAAGGATGAAAAGAGCCATTTGCATTCCACTGGGTTAAAAAGAGCATTATATTTAGACCAAAGTCTGGGAGACAGCTTTAAATAAACAATGGTCCCCCTTGTCCACTGTATGCATTACTCTGGATTTAGATGCGTAGCTCAGATGACCACAGCTATGGTTGGTGCATTGCTAGCACTCGGGAAATCCCAGCTACCGTGTGCCACCTCTTTAAACTCTACCACAACAAGCACGGAAGAGGAAGAGGTTTAACAGCCACTAGAGCATTATCAAATAACGTGAAAATACAATGCCCTGCCCTCTCAGCTGGAAACCCCCACAGTCAAATGACACGTTTTGTTGGTTTTCGAAGTGAAAATAACTTAATATAGCAAATTTTAGTGCAAACATTTACACAGGCTGTATTTTGCATTCTCTTTGTTTCCAGTGTCTTCATGTTCACCAGATTACAGTAAACAGTAACTATCCATGTCTTTGTAGAGAATGTGCCCATAATTATGTTTTCATTCAAAACATGTCATTTGACCAGGGGCATCCGAATGTTTCCTTATATACTTTTACTTTGCTACTTTCCTTAATGTGAGAACGTTGCAAAGGATATGTTGTTAAATACATGACCTAGCTAACTAGTCTAACTTGTCCAGACCCGGAAACAATATAAAGACAATATATAGATTATGCTGTCTTCTGAGAACATAATTATCAGTTACCATCAGATGTAAAAAGCTGCTGTGCAACTGAATTACCTAACAAACACCACACTAATGCCATCCACGTTGGTGCTTGTGCTCGATAAACCTTAAATCCAAACAGATTCTCCAATATCTCTCAGGTGAACTGACATGTTTTGCAGTGTTGTGTGATGGAGCTGTTTATACGATGGTAAGGTCTTATCTTTGTCGATTCCTCGCCACAGTCATCTGGCTCAGAACCCATTTATCTGTGACTGCAATCTCAAGTGGCTGGCTGACTACCTCCGCTCCAATCCGATCGAGACCAGCGGCGCACGCTGTGCTAGCCCTCGCCGCCTCGCCAACAAACGCATCGGCCAGATCAAGAGCAAGAAGTTCCGCTGCTCTGGTAAGCCTCGGTTTCCTCCTTACCCATTGTGCCAAATCATCCAGCCCCCAGCACATGCCCTCCATCTCCCTTTACCATGCATTCCATGGGATTGTCGTCATTGCTAAACTGAACACGCTGCATCTAACCACCCCGTCCCAGACTAATCGATGTGCTTTCAGACAGCGAAGAAAAGCGATCTGCCTTTTGTCTCGAGATGGAGCGAGTGAGTTGTGGTTGAGGACTTAAACAAAGGGCTTTTTTTTTTCTTGGCCCCTCCTCCTTACATTGTTCTTCCAAGTTCCTTTTTTTTTTTGGTTTTATTAGCCCATTGGTATCTAATGTTTCTGGTTTCACGTAGAAGCCACAGAAAGCTGACATCAACCGGCTATGGCATTGAGTTACAGACGCACACACACGCAAAATCCCCACACCCCCCGCACACCACACTCCACCAACACCACCACCAAGCGTTTTCTATTTGGCCTTAGAGTCTTAGAAATGGGTTAGTGCTGCAGCTTTGCAGCCTGGCACATATTTCCCCAGTGGTTCCACTAACAACTGTCTAATCCGGTCTGGATGGGCCCATCCCTGTAAACACGGTCTCAGAGCGCAGCCTTAGTCCGAGCAGCAGCAGCTGCCAAAAATGCTATTATTTATGGAACAGAGACCTGCAGGCATGCCAGTTTGCCTGAGCTATTCTCCAAGGCCTGAAGATTACACTATTATGTTGCCCTCGACTTAACTTTTGACTTAAGTAATTAGTGATTAAGCAGGCCTCACAAAGCCAACTTTACTGTTCTTTGTTTTCTTTTTATTCCTATTTCCAGATCATAGCATAGTGTTCATAAGGCTACATGAAGCCTGCATAAGCCTTTCCTGATGACATTTATAAATTTAAGTCACCAAAGACTTAACCAAAGTTTTGTGTAGCCTTGCAAGCAACAGCATTAGTTTCAGTATTTTTATTACACTATGTTCAAACAGTTTTTGCAGACATTGCACAAGCCTTCAGTGTATGTTTTTCATACAGTTATCTTTTAAAGAACACATGATTGAATGTTTTAAAGGTTGCCAACAAGGAAATTTAAAATCAACAGATGGTTTCTTAATGAGAACCTCTAAACACCACCTGTAATCTCTATCTTACCGCAACAAAAGCTTTATAAAAGGCCTATTACTGTGTAATTACATTATTATTACTATAACGATTTAACCATGAGATAAAACTCGTGCAAACAGCATATATTGTATTTTCAACATTAATATTTTGCCTTACAATTGTCAGTGAGCATGGAATAGTACAGAACAATAATCAGTGGTTTATTTAGAAATACAAATATATATTTTGTTTTTGTGCAAGCAAAAACCATCCCATGCAAATGAGTTATTGCTGTCTAATAAGTGGAACCAAAAGACTGCTCAGTTGACAGCACAGTTCACTTCGTCCACCTAATACTGCATCCATTTGACTGCCCCTAACTGATGTCACTGCTTTCTCCTTATGTCTCCATCACAGCCAAAGAGCAGTACTCCATTCCAGGTGAGTGGGCTTCAACATTCCCTTCCCTTCTTGTTGGCTTTCTCTTTCTCTGCCTTTTGCGGTCCCCCCTCCCCTTTCCACCAATCTCAGTCTGTCGCTTCATTGCAGTGCATCATAGACATTCATTAAATGATGAATGGCTTTCATAAGTCCATCTCTCGAATCAGAATTGGCCCAAAACTAATACTTAATCCGACAATTTGTGACGGCTTTTTGTCACTTCTGAAGGAAGTTCTTTGTGAGAAGGTAAGTCAGTTGCTTCTGCAGCAGTTTACTACGAAGGGAGTGTGGTTGTGGTTGTGGTGGTGGTGGTTGGGGTGGAGGGGGGGCAGTTATTCCTGAGTGGAGGAGATTCATATCTGGAGATGTTTCCGGATCCTTTCACCGGAGCCCTTCCAAGAATACAATTTTATGAGGAGCAGTCAAGTGAATGAAATGAAGAGCTGACATTGGCAGAAGACTTTAATGGAAATTTAAGCACTGGAAAGATCAAAGAGATACTTGATTCATGCGTTATCTGTCCTCCTCTAATAATAATAAAATGCTGAAAGCTGGGTTCGGTCCCCGTCCTGCAGAATGCTCTTTTTATTAGAGGAATTATAGGAAGCCTTATATCATAAGACAAAGTAACTGTCCTGAGGTTTTACACCGCTAAATCTGAGGACCATTAAAAAAAAAAGCCTATAGCGGCAGTCTTGCAGTTCCTCCCTCCTCCCCTCTCCTCTCTCTCTTTCTCCCTTCCTCCTACGCAACAAAAAAGTTCTGAAAGATAAACAGCCCCAGGACAGCTGAAATGGTCCATGTCGGAGATCCTCGTCTCTTTGCTGAAGCCCCCCAGCCAGCCGTGAGTCACTCCGAGTTTCCAGCACAGACGAGGTCTTAATTAAAGTGGTGAACAAAGTGGAATTAGCCACCCACTATCACCCCTCATCAAAAAAACTGAAAAATAAAAACAACTTTATCGTTTCCTCTCACGCTTTTTTGTAATGATTCATCCCGGAAATACCATTTTCACTAGTAACGTTCAAAACAGCCGGTAGTACTACATCATTAGTGTGACTAAACTTAAAGTAAGGGGTAAAGCAAGAAGAAAAGTGGGCCATAACGTGTGAATGAAACCTAGAATAGACAGGCATTAAAAAGGATATCCTCTGATTTTTCACGATTACTGGAATAAACGAGACACAATGTAAACAAAGTCAGCCAGACGTGTTCAAAGTGATGGTGATATGAGCCAAAGCAATTAATGGCTCTTACAACTAATGCACAAAACATTACAATACATTTGAGATAATGCTGAGATAATGTTATGGTTCCTCATAGAAAAAATTTGCTACTGTCAGCATAAGGACAATTTGTTGATTTATTGGTGTTTTTGGATAGTAAATAGAAAGGCTATCTCAATCAACACCACTGTGAATAAATCAAGTCTCTACTGTGGAGCCTTTCACATTAAACCACTCTGAACCACTCAATAATTTACTTCAGCATCCATTTTTTAAAAATTTTCCCTTTTAAGGAGACACTAATCAGTGGATGAGGACACAAAGGCTATTTTGCTACTGTTGAAGAATGGTATCCTGAATTTCCTCCAGGACTGTGTCATTCCCTGTTACAGATTCCTTTGAACATAATTTGTGGCTCACCCTGGATGAGGACGTTGGTTAAATAACAAATTAGCTTTTAACTTTTCATCACAAGGACATGTCTGTGGTGAGTGAGCATGGACTTTTTCTCCCACACGCTGGAGCGGGGAGCACTTCGGCTCGTTAACAGCCACCCCGAAGCCGTAGCAAGAGCAACAATAGCGCACCGTCCAACCAAAGCACACAATGGCCCCCTCCATAAGTGGCTTCAAGTGGAATCTGTGTGTTCAATTATTGAACACCTATTATATAACTGCCTTCGAGCACTTTGGCACATGAAGTCTATTCTTAGCGAGTCACAAACTGCAAGCGAAAAGGCTGCTCCTGTTTTTTTAAGGGCAGTGATCTGTATGGCTTACGTGCATGTCCTCTAGGGAGAATAATCACACTCTTGCTTACAGAAACCCCCCCCAAAAAAAAAAAAACCCCTGAATGTCCCACGGAAGTGTTTTGATTTCTGGTGCTCTGGCAAAGTAGCTCCCGCACAGACGTGCAAGAGCCAAGCCACTGGTGTTTCACACCACATGTTCCAAAAGACAGCAGGAACCTTGACTGGGAAAGCCATTATTTGAAAGTGAAGGTCCTGACAGATGAGTTGCTGCAGGCAACCTAACACTTGATGAGCTGCTCCAAGAGGAAAACATTTGAATGAAGCTGGTGGTCGGGTGGTCTAGCGTGGGAAGGCTGAGGGTTATCCAAGAAAGAATGTGGCCAACAACTGCCGACGCCACTCAGTCAGAGGATATTGCGAGATTTGTGACTGATGCTTTGTGATTCTCCAGGGACCGAGGACACCAGGTTAAACAACGAGTGCAACAATGACCCCGTCTGTCCAGCCAAGTGCCGCTGCGAGTCAAACGTGGTGGACTGCTCCAATCTACGCCTCACCAAGATCCCAGAACACATCCCGGGCTCCACCTCTGAGCTGTAAGCCTATCCGCACGGACACCACAAACACTGACTTAAGTTTTAACCTCTCAGAGCTTCTGTGTTAGCGCCAGGTTTAGCTCTCCTTCCTGTAGAAGATGTATCTCCAGTGGCAGAGCCCATCACCTCAGTTTAGGATGTGGTTTTGACCGTCATTAATGCTGAAAACTCGTCTTCATCCAGAAGGGGACACGGGTGTGGGATTTGTCTTGCCAGTATAACTGATTGTTCTAACAGGACTTAGTCCTACTATCTTCCTCTGCCTCTGAATGTCCTTATCTTCTGTTCTGACCTTGCTTTTCCCGAAGCCGTCTCAACAACAATGAGATCACATCTCTGGAGGCAACCGGTGCGTTCAAGACCCTGACACAGCTGAAGAAAATGTAAGCATAACCCAGAGGAGGTTGTTTTTCACTTGAATGTTAATCGTTGATAGCTCAGAAGAATGAGGGTCCTCCTACATTCCCGAGGAGAAAAAGCATCAGACAGAAGAGTGATGTGAGATACTTTAGGCCTGGATAAAAATGATAAAAGTTATTCAGAGCATCAAAGCTGAGACTTAAGCAACTGTGATTCCATTTGTGCTCATTGTCTTAGAGGAACTACTGAGACATTTAGGAGATCCCAAAGACACAATGGTGCTCGTATTTCAGAACAGCGTGATAAAAGGTTCTCTAATGTTAGTGTTTGTCCCACAGAAACCTCAGTAATAATAAGATTTCGGAAATTGAAGATGGCGTGTTCGAGGGAGCTTCTTCTGTCAACGAACTGCACCTGACAGCCAATCAGCTGGACTCTGTACGCAGCAGCATGTTCAAGGGCTTGGAGGGGTTACGAATGCTGTAAGTTCATTCGTCTGTCGGTTGCATGCTTATTGCTAATTCTCTTTCCACAGTTCTTGAATACTTATAGCGACACATCTTCAGGCAGTGTTCCCAACATGAAAACACTTAAAGGGGCTTTATTTATTGAAGTTATTGTTTGTAGTACTTGTTTGTATCTCTCAGCCACAGCGGTTTAACAGAATTCCTGATTTTTATCAGTGTTCAATCACTGGAATACTTAGGCTATCAACCAATCCTGCTTTAACATGATGGCAGTAGACAGATGGCAGCAAACTGGATATTGTTTGGAATGGATCACCAATGGGAATTCTACTGATTCTTATGCTACAGCTGTTGATTTTTTTCTGAAACATGGGAGCTGAACACTTTTAATCAGCCATCAGATTGAACATTCTGCTAAGAAACACAGAACAACGTCTCAACGTTTAAAGACAGCCCCTCGATTGTCATACAGTTGCTCAAAAACATTGATTATATCCTAATTCGTCACACATAACCCCATTTTTTACCCTTTAAGCCAGACGAAAGGTAAATCTGAGGAGTTATATAGAAAGCCAGGTAGCTGTCTCGCATGTTTATTAAATAGTGTCCCTTTCCTAGCAAAGGGTCTATTACACATGGGTTCTGATGTATAAAAAGAATATGAAAAGAAAGTAACATCTCTCTTTTCTGTCTCTTTTAGAATGCTCCGCAACAACCGTATCAGCTGCATCCATAACAACAGCTTCACCGGCTTGTACAACGTTCGTCTGCTGTCGCTCTACGACAACCAGCTGACCACCATTACACCTGGAGCATTTGACACCCTTCAGACTCTTTCTACTCTGTATGTAGTTTTTCAAAACTTTGAACCTGCTTCCACAGCAGGTTGGGAGCAACAGAACTGGATTAGGTTTATGTGAGCGGAAACAGGTCTTGGAACTTCAACTGAAATGCTCCATCTTTTAATTCTTCGTTATGTTCTTGTGGCAGGAACCTGCTGGCTAACTCCTTCAACTGCGACTGCCGGCTGGCATGGCTGGGCGACTGGTTGCGGAGCCGCAAGATCGTCACAGGGAACCCACGCTGCCAGCGTCCTGCTTTCCTAAAGGAGATCCCACTGCAGGATGTGGCTGTGCCAGACTTCCGCTGTGAAGAAGGTAGGGCTGCCCGTGAACTTCTTGAACTTGAGCTGCTCGCGTCAAGGAGTTGACTCTGTTCACTGCTGTATCATTTAGTCTTCTGCATTGCATTTTTCAGACAGTTCAGTTCACAGAATGAAGAGAAGCCTTTGGTGTGTCTTGCTTGGTCATTTGTTTTGTCTCTCCAGATCGATATTGTATTAGCCTGTGCTGGCCACTCTTTGTCCTTATCTCGCTCTTGAATTGATGTACTGGTCTCTTTCTCAGCATTTATCTCCCTGTACCTCTCTCAAGCTTTTGTTTCTCCATTCTTATCTTAATCTCCACCTGTCTGCACTTACCTTTATATCACTTTTTGCTGCTGCATGCCATCCGTTTCCTTTTGAGTACTTTGTTGCATTTCCATCACCGTTTATCTCTCTCTCTGTGCCTCTCTCAGTCTGCCTTAACAACCCAGTGTTTATCTGCCCTTTTTCACACATGCTTCCCTCTCTACTACAGATCCGTTTCGAAACCAAAGATTTTTGTCCGGGTTCAGGATGGATGTACATGAACAACAGGCGTGAGCTTGTTTTAGGGTTTTGTGTTTAGCAAATCTCTCCTGGTTGGAAGGAAGGAATATGTAAAACTTTATACATTCTGATACATTTTCTCTGTTACACATACAGTGGGTCCTCGAATTACAACAGTCTCAACATACGACGCTTTGTGGTTATAATGCTCACTCCGACTCGACTTACACCTTCAGCCTCATACTTATGGACTTCCTGGGTGAACTAGTTTGGTTGCATGCTTTGAAAGAATGCACAGTAACATTCCATATTTCTGTGGCTTAGTTGTGTTTTTATGATTTTACAACTTTTGACCAAAATTTGGGTTACATCGCTGTTGAAGGATCAGTGTCGTAACTCGAGGACCCCCATTGTCATTTTCTGGTACAGTGCAGTACAGGGGTGTGATATCTCACTCAAAAAGGGCTGGTGAGGCTGCAGAGTCTCATTTAAACGAAGCAGGAGCTCACTCCATCCGTTGGTTCAAGGCAGAAATGATTAAGAACATAGAATCAGGAGTTGTTCGCTTGTCTGGGATGAAAAGCTACACTCACAGGTTTGAGGAGAGTATTACACACCTTTCGGACCTCAATTTCATGCCCGTACAAACCTCTACTATCTGCTATTATATCTGCCTGCATGTATCTTTTACCTTCTGTCTACTTTACTGACCACTTCCCTGGCTTCCCTTGTGTCCCATGGAATAGGCCAAGAGGACGCGAGCTGCATGCCCCGCCCGCAATGCCCAAGCGACTGTACTTGCCTGGAGACGGTGGTGCGCTGTAGCAACAAGCACCTGAAAGCCCTCCCTAAGGGTATTCCTCGCAACGTCACTGAGCTGTAAGTCTGCAGCAAGGGTGACGCTCATTTCTGCACCACACTTTCCCAGTTCACAACCATACGACAACTAGGCAAAAACAATTTGGGGCTGGAGAACTTGCCAGATAGACTCTGATAGACCGACATGCGTTTTGTATGCTTATTGGCACCTGATGTTTTCATCTGTATCTGTAAGTTTTCTTCCACTTCTCCTTTGGGCCCTGAAGCGGCTGGTTTTGCTATAAACAGGAGGTCGAGAGAAAAATAAATAGCAGTGAGCAGCTCCTCTCTCAGCCACATTCCTTAGAGTGAGGCTCTCAGGAGCTCCTGGAGCTGGGGCTGATGTCATTCCTGAGTGCAGGGCCAAAGAAGAAGGGGGGGGGGGCAATATGGAGAGGCTATACCAGTCCACTGCCAGAAGAAGGCGAAATGACATGCTAATGAGAAGGAATGCTGGAGGTGTTGGAGATGTCAGTAGATGTTTGGACTCCAGGCCCCCAAGGCCTGTAGCAGCTTTTGTCTAAACCAACCTGTCATTTTCAATACAGGTGCTCTCACTGTTCTCAAACCTGCAATGTCCAGGTGTGCCCTGCTTTCATCCACTCATCAGGAGCCATCCTTCTGCCACTGCTCCTCAAGCACTGTCATTAACGCCAAACAGACGACGCTACTACTACCTTCCAACTCTCTCCCTTTCCCCAGTGGGCCCTGAGGACATTTGAGTCTGCCATGGGTATAACCCTTAGAGGACTGGGTGGGTGTGAAGGGGTCAGTTAATTTTACTGAACCCCCTGCAGCAAGTCACCCCGTTCAGTGGCTTCTATTGTGTTCTCTAGAGCATGGGGAGGGGGATATAGTGGGACAGAAGAGCTGTGATGCCCATCCTCTATGTGTGTGTGCACATGGGGGGAGTGACACATTCCACATACGCGCACCAACAGGCATACCAGAAAGCATGCTGTCATCAATCATCTAGACAGATGTATACAACGCTAAACACACATGCACTGGTTCTTACAAATGCTTGGGTCTAACGATCTTAGAGCCACAGATACGCGCACAAACAGCCCAACCTCACATAATGATGCAACTATTTCACAGAACCCTGCCAGGGGTATCCAGCAAAGCTTCATCTTAACCTTCTTAGCCCCTATGAACCCAATAATCATCGAAAACCAGCATCTCACACTCCTAGCCAAAAGGCAAAAGGCCGAAAGAGCGGCTCTATTGTAGAGCACTCTGCAGGTCACAGACTTAGCGTGGGAGTCTATTGTTGAGAGAAAAGGAGATTTCTCACAACGAAGGGCGAGATGGGAGATGGTCTGGTCTTCAACTGTGCCTCTCTCTCCGCAGGTACCTGGACGGCAACCAGTTTAGCATGGTGCCAAAAGAGCTCGCCGCCTTCAAGTATCTGCAGCTGGTGTGAGTGTTTTTCTTTCTCTATTTATTCGTTTTTAGGCGAAAGGTAGTGTACAGGAGCTATGCTGGATTCAAATCTAACAGTCTGTTTTGTTCTTGTTTCTTTTTAGTGACCTGAGTAACAACAAAATCAACTCCTTGACGAATTCCTCCTTCGCCAATATGAGTCAACTCACCACTCTGTACGTTTGCCAGCAGTTGCTTTATGGTTTGGCCTAAAATTGCTAATATGACCAATGGCAAATGGAAACAAGCATAGTCTTTCTGCTTGTTTTTTTTTTCCAGGTCAGATTTTTGACCCTTTAAAGCTCCCTGAGTTGTCATGCATACATTTGTCAACAAATGTTTAAAAAACAACCCAAAACCAATTCAGATTGTAGAAGAGACTTTAATGTGTATCATACCATTAGTTCATATTTGAAAATGGATTGGAAAATTAAAGATTGTATTGATATCAGGATAGAAATCACATGAGTTTCGTCTGTGTAAGGCAATCTGGCCTATTTAATGATAGGGGAAGCACTGTAGCTATGCTTGTTAACCATGTTTGAAAATGCATTAATTCTCTCTCCTCACCTTTCCACAGGATCTTGAGTTACAACTCACTTCGCTGCATCCCACCTCTCGCCTTTGCAGGCCTCCGTTCCCTCCGCTTGCTGTACGTTTCACTTTTTCATTTCCTTAAGGTTCTTCCCACACACGTTTCAGCTTAGCTTAGTCAGTTTCAGACAGTTCAGGGCCTTCCAGTCATCCAGAGATGGTTTTAAAGCACCAAGCACGTTCCAGATTCCCATTGGTCAGAATAAGAATGTTTCTTCTATTGCCTAATAGATACACTTATATTTGGAGAGACAGGGTCTGATCCAAGATCATCATTCCCATCCTGAGATGCTTGGTACGAGTCCAGGATATTTAAGCATCTGTCAAAATCAGCCAGGTCCACTTATCTGGCTAGCGGCGAGACGGTTTTTGTTGATGGAAGAAGGCCTGCAGATGATGTTAGCACTCACATATGCACGTTAAGCATTCACCAGTGTTATCGGGAGGAAAGCATGGGGAGAAGGTCAGTAAATTGCATTTGGAAACTCCTGCTGCTTTGAAAAGACATCTGTGATGAAGAGGGGTGCTGGAGAAAGAGAGGATGCTGTGGCAGATGGGACTGTGGCTGCATGTGTGCGTATACGGCAATAGTAGAGGGGCATGTTTTGCAGACCTTATATCTCAGCCCGCGGTGCTTGTATGTGTAGGGGGAGGGGGGTGAGCAGCAGGCTTGTGACATGTGGCCCACCAGACATGCATTTTTACAGCCTGCAACAAAGCCCCCCTCCTCTTTTATGCCTAAATGATGCCAAAATCTGATGATCATTAGTAAATATAGTTTTTTTCTGCCCTGCCCTGTGGCTTTGATGTTAATAAATCTGCGCTGGCATGCACCCAGTCTGCTCTTACTCAGTGACACACCATATAAGTCTGCCTCATTTGCAGTGTATCCCTTTGCCATGACACAGATCTCTTAAAACCGCACCCCACCCACCAGACCCCTCCGCCCCCCAGCAGTTTCTTTAGTCTGGACCACCCTATTGTCTCCATCATCATTTAGCTCTGACAGAAGCAAATGCAGTTACCCCTACTTTGATCTCTTTACTGCTGGTCTGATCCATCAAAGACTTTCCATAAAATATCAATTGGTGCCACATTTTTTCCCGCCATCTCGGTTAAATGAAAGCGCCCGGCTCTCGTCGCGACTCGATGACAAGCTAGCCAGTTTTTACAGTTCGCTTAAAGACTCGAAAAAAGGCTCCGAGGTTCAAAGTCACCTGGCATGAAAGGCTGAACGTTCTTCAGCTAGCTTTGACAAAAACGACACTTATGTGCTAAAGTGATCGTAAAACGTCACCTTTGGCTCGTTCTCCCCCTTTATTGTTATTATTATTATTTTTACGAAGAGAGTGAAAAATAATTAACCCGGCTTAGCTTTAAGCCGGCCAGAGTCTGGCGCCGGACATGGTTTCGATTTGGTATTAATAGGCTGCTAATTGGCCTTTCGGGGACTGAGGGGTTTGCACTCTGTCTTGGGAGAGTGGGTGCAAGGCAGGTGAGGCTGAGAGATAAAACAATGGAAGGAGAAAGAAGGCTGTATTAACGCATTTGCGTACAGATGCAGAAAAGGCAGTCATAAGTAATTGCAGCTCTAAAATTTCATCGAGGCATTGTGCACGACTCTGGTGTGAGATATTAAATACTGTGAGATATTAATGTCTTCTGCATTGTATCCAGTATTTTAATGTATCCATTATCGCTCTACTAGGTGTCTGAGGTGTCTTTGCTGAACATTCTTAGTTAATGATCTTAGATAATGATCCAAAGGGGGGTCATATATAAGGCAAATCAGGCAGCTGTGTGTGTGTGTGTGTATATATATATATATATATAAATATGTGAATTTAAATGCACTCAAACAGTATATTATATGTCTAACAAAGAGCCACCAGAGATTCAGCCATGTGTGCAGTATTCAGTAATGGACTATATGGATGCAGAACCTGGAATTTTATAACGCACTATATATACTTTTATAGCGCACTATAGAGGAAGTAGGGAGCCATTTCAGATTCAAAGTACATCCAGACAAATGTATTATTAACAGCTTAGTTGTTAAATATAGGGAAAATGATCAGTATTGCAGAGCTAAATATACTGAAATCTAATACTGAATCACAATCAAAGCCAATACTATCCCTCCCAAATTAGACAGTATCCCTGAATGTTTCAAGATCGTGACAGTGCCTCTGTCTTGAAGCATCGAGAAAGCCACATTTAAGGATAAGAGACACATTTGTCAATAACATAAGCACTAACGCAGTGACTGTTACTGTTGCAAATGTTTTCTTTATACATGCGCTTTACTTTACACCAGGGACAGCTGGTGGCCTGGTGGTTAGGGAGTTAACCCTGCAATTGGAAGGTTGTGGGTACGAATCCCAGAACTATCAGTGACACCACTGAGGTATCCTTGAATACGGTACGTCCCGACGCACTGCTCCCCGGGTGGTGCGTCGTTGGCCGCCACTCGGGTGAATGGGTTAAATACAGAGAAGAATTTCACAATGTTCACACTGTGCTGTGTTCATCTGTGACAAATGGACCCTTTACTGCAAAACAATACATATATTAACATAGTGCTGTTTTGTCAATTCTCCTTTTGACACCTCTTCATATTCCACTCGACTGATGGCATAAACATCCCGCATTGGGGTGCACATGCGCGAGGGTTAATCCTGGCTTGAGCGCATAAACGTGGATTAACTGAGATGGCTGTTAACCAGTGTTCTGAAACTCATTAACCATGGATACGTTTGTTAGGGTTGGCAAAGATGAGGCCTGCTTTGAGAGGCAGGCCCCAGGCTGTGCTGGTGGTTGGCATTTTGAGTGAAGTGCACAATGCTTGTGAAAACTTGCGAAATCACTTCTTGCGTCCTGAACCTCCACTGCGGCGTGGGTCTTTTTGGCAGCACGTGGTAATGACCTGATGGATTAAGACGTCCATATTGTTTTACAGCCATTAAGCCCTCTCAGTCTTGTCACCTAATCACCTTGCTGAGAGACGAGGAAGGAAACGTCGCTCTCTCTGTCTCTCTCTGCCCTTTCTCTTTTTTCTCTGCCTCGCGCTCTCTCAAAGCCAGGGCAGTGCGGTCCGTCTGCAGTAACCCAACACCCTGCTCCACTAAATTCCACCTCCAGCTCTCTGCCAAGCCCGCAGCGCGAAAATAGATAGCCCCAGCCTCCACCGTGGCACCAGCGACAGGTGTCGAAAAAGAAAGCGAAAAGAATCAGGAGGCCTTTTCGTGAGAAGGCCACGAGCATCAGAATTCAGGCGCGGTGTGCAGGGACCCCTTTCGGTGCGATGGCTGGGAAAGAGATAGGAAAGCCAAGCTTCATGAGAAGCAGAGTGAGAACCCTCTTTGCTGGACCAGACTGGCCTCCAATAAAGTAGCACAGGGAAAAAAATGAAATTCTTTGAATTCTTTGGTATGTGAAGCCTCTCCTTGTGGCTGTCATTGCAAACCTCAGTGCCAAAAACAGGCCATTCCCAAGTTACCAGAACTAGGTCCTCACACACTCACACACACACATATAGCAGCTGCTTGAATTGCCCCTCTTAAAGAGACAGGCATGTTCCCCTCACTTTGCATCCAGTTCATTTGACTGCATTTGAGACAACCTCCCTTAATCCATGTTGTCTAGACTGTGATGTCCAAACATTACTTTGTTAGTTTTGCACTAATTTGGCTAGCAAGCGCTGCTAACATTTTGCAAACCTAAATCATCACACACTTTCCCAACACCTAGTGTTAACTAAACATAAATAGACTCACTTGTAGGCTCGCATTGTATGGCACATCTTTATCGATCATTATCTAAGAAACTGGAAAAAGCGCAGGCCTCAAAATGGGTGCTACTATTCTTTTTAGCTCTCTTCTTTTATCTTTTCTTACAGGTTACAGTATGCCATACAGTCCCAGGCACTACATAAACTAGTCATTACATACTTTTCTGACACATACTAGCTCCAAATCATATGAAGTGCCACAATCCTTCAATGATTGTAGAGTTAAACAGACGTTTAGAGCATTGCTAATTTTGTCATGTTAGCTAACAGATGCTCATGGTATCTAGCATCATGGAGGATGAGGGTGGGACAACTTCCCACCCCGTGGATGGCTATGAAATCTAACTTATGACCTTCACATAGTCAGGCCAGTGCTTAGACAGTTAGGAACCCAGAATATGTTTTATATGCAGTTCTGCTGATGAAGCATTACTGGCCATCTTGAGGTGTCCTTAGCTAATTGTGTTTTATTCTTCTCCCTCAGGTCCCTGCATGGTAACGACATCTCGGAGCTTCCCGATGGGATTTTCAGTGACGTGGTGTCCCTGTCGCACCTGTGAGTAATGATACAATGTCAAATTTGAACACACACACACACACACACACTTTTCTTTTTATTATGTCTGTTCTGTGTTAAATTTAGGAATGCAGACAGGCAGGCAGACACACAAGTTTACATTAAGTTTACCGCATTTAGGAGACACTTTTAGCCATACACACAACCAAACACACATGTACATGTAGCTTTAACTGTCACTGCCATTGCTGCCGCTTCACATGGCACAGACACCCTGTGGTCTATCAGTAGCCTGTGGCTGCCATACACAGCACTGCCCACATTCTCTCCTTGCTGCAACAACTCCCACACTTTTCTAGTGTGAGTTCTGTGTGTGTGTGTGTGTGTGTGTGTGTGTGTGTGTGTGTGTGTGTGTGTGTGTGTGTGTGTGTGTGTGTG
>JBBPDB010000083.1:2161277-2188422 GCA_037974465.1 Brachypetersius altus
GTGTGTGTGTGTGTGTGTGTGTGTGTGTGTGTGTGTGTGTGTGTGTGTGTGTGTGTGTGTGTGTGTGTGTGTTTCTAAGTGTCTCCATAGTTGCATAGAGCTGATATTGGGTGGTACTAATAAGATTCATGAGATTTTGAACGTACAGTGAGGTGCAACTAGTCATCAGACACATTTTTTTTGGTGATTTCTTGCATTAATCCCCTTCATATTTTCACACATATCTTTTTATAATAATAACAACAAATATTTCCCGGACAAGTGAGACACTCCTGTAATTCTGTAAAACTCAAAGAGGTGCAGGACGACATAAAAGCAGCAGGAACAACAGTTCCACAGAGGTCAATAAGTAATGCACTGCACCCCCATTCCTACATCCCTTGCTCCTCTGCTAAAAAGAGTACTTCGAGATACTAGGGAACAACTATATCACCCAAGAAACTGGAGATGATGGGTGTTTCAACAAGACAACAATCCAAAACATTACTCAGGTAGAAGTAAAGAGCATAACATGGAATTACATGGTCTGAGTGTCTTTCAGGCTGAATTTCTGAAATCAGCCTGATATCAATACGTAATGTTGAATCAGTGCCTTATATCTGTGTGTGTGTGTGTGTGTGTGTACTGTTATATGAGATATATCACTCAGCACTACAGAGCAGGCTACATGTGGCTGGAGACTTGATAAATTTGTGATGCGTGTGATCATGTTTAGGCACATGTGCTTTGCACAATGTGCAGGTGTTTTTGATTGCAGTGTAACAAAACTGAGACCATGTGCTTCTCTGCCTGATCTTTGTCTTTCAGTGACAGAAGTGTCTGAGCTCACTGATCTAACAGATGCTGTCCATGTTTGCAGATGTCAGAGACAATGAGAGCTGCAGCTAGAAGAGAGCTTGATGTTTTTTTAACCACAAGTCTGAACTGATTTAGCAAATCATTCCTTGCTGCTGTGTGCTTTCTACACTGTCACATGGTTGTGGCACCCATACACTCTCTTGTCTCCTATTGTTGTGTATTATCCTATATTCTTAACTTATTCCGACAAGCTGTTCTAACTTCACACCCCTACTGAAGTGAGTTCTGGAAGGTCCTAGAGAGCCATCTACTGGCAACATAAAGATGTTACACGTTACTAGAGAATGTGGAGTCACTGTTTCATTATATTGCGTTCTTTATAGGTATAATGCAATATCAGGTACAATCACATAGCCACAGACGCTGGTTCACCCTATCAAGAGAGTTTATGAACCAGAGTATTGCTTCTTTAGCTTTGCACTGGAGCCGCAAGACTAATGTAGGTGAGGTAATGTAGTGAGACCATGCTTAATATAATAGTTTGCTGGAAAATATAAGTTCCCCCTTATATGTGCTTGACTTTGCAGTTTGCTTCTTAAGATATGCTCTTGTTGGCTAATGTAGATACACTATAAGGACAAAAGCATTGAAACGCCTCACCTTCACACCAACAGGGACTTTAATGACATTGCATTCAAATACATAGACTTTAATATGGAGTTGGTCGCCCCTTTGCAGCTATAAAAGCTTTCACTCTTCTTGGAAGACTTTCCACAATATACCCCTTTATTTCAAGGAACACATATTGGGGCTTTATTATGGTCTTCTTATTATGGTATTCACTTCTAAATGGTTTCCCCAAGTTAGCACAGTAGCTACAAGCTAAAACACTGGCCATAATACACCAGTATGTGAATTGCTAGACAAATAGACTTGATTGTGGGGTTTCTGACATTGTATATACTATTTATATACTATAAAAGGGACTTATGTATGTACAGAAGGCTGGCAGAGTACCTTACAATCATTAGTTACAGGGACAGTCCCCCTGGAGCAACTGAGGGTTAATTGTCTAGGACACACAATGGTAAAAAGTGGGGGTTTGAACCTGCAACTTTGTGGTAATCAGGTTCACAGGCAAGTGTTGTACCCACTACCACGTATGTTGCAAAAAAAGCCTGACCAATTCTGTTGATTAAAGCATGTTGGATGTTTTGCAGGGCCATTGGTGCCAATCCCCTGTACTGCGACTGTCGCCTGCGCTGGCTGTCAGACTGGGTGAAGACGGGCTATAAGGAGCCGGGAATCGCTCGCTGTACTGGCCCACATGGCATGGAGGGCAAACTTCTGCTCACCACGCCTGCCAAGAAATTTGAGTGCCAAGGTACATCAGCATGTACTGAGCTGTGCCTGCATGGAGTCCAGTTTCTATAATAACCCTTTTTTAAATGCTAATGCTGTTATATGCTAAAGCTTGAACACCCTCAGTCATTTGACAAAGAAGTTTAACACAACGTCTGCTGGAAACAAACCTAAATATGGTATTTTTCAGCTAACAAATTGTATCCATTTGCTGAATTTCACACAACACAAAAAGACCTCAAACCTTTCATGGGCCAAATATTATGCTTTATCTTTAGCCAATGTGTTACATATGGCAACCATACAGTATTTGTGCAATAAATTTAAATGCATCTTATTTGCATACTGAAACATAATATGTTGCATGACTTTTGCACATGCCATAGTTACTTTTGCACACTATGTTAAATATACAACACTTTTTTACACCAAAAATGAATGAATTAGAGGTGCCTAGACTTTTGCACATGACTGGAGAGTGTAAACTGAATATAGAAGTGTGTAATTTGTGATAGAATGATATAATTACATTTTACTACAATAGCCAACTGAGAACTAGAGTAGCTGTTTTTTTTTTCATTTAATTTAATTTCATAGTCAGCACCATTGCTTCAGTGTGTTTCCCTCTTAAGCAGTTAAACTAGCAGTTGGGTAACATGTCAGCATGTGTATTGCAGGTGATGTAGACTCTGCCATCCTGGCCAAGTGTAACCCCTGCCTGTCCAGTCCCTGTCAAAACCATGGCACTTGTCAGATGGACATAACCGAACTCTATAAGTGCACTTGTGCGGAGGGCTTCAAGGTGAGAGTACACAGACTGTTATAGGAATTCTGCTACAAGCAAATACTCAATAAGGCATTACACACATTTCTGTGGGAAGTTTTCCCTTAACACCGATTCTGCATTGCTGCACAGGGGAAGAACTGTGAAACTGCCCTCAACGCCTGCGTCAGCAACCCGTGTGCCAATGGTGGGACCTGTCACATCACGGCGGAGGGGGATACCTTCACGTATGTTCAACATTGCACTCAGCTGCCTTGTATGTCATGTTCGACCTGAGAAAACATGGGAGAATCTAAGCAAATGTTTACAGACTGTACGGTTTGTGACGGCCATGAAATTTTATAACTGAAAGATTTGACCTAGTACTGCAACAGTGCAACAATGTTACAAAAAACATATACGTTATAAACCCTGGGTTACTCCCAGCAAATGTACATTAAAACCCTCTTTGCAGACTAAATATTTTTTCAGTGGGTGGAAATAGCAGTTAATTAACCCTTATTTTGCTGCTTTTGCAGTTTTTCACCATATACACAGTTCAGAGTGAAACCACACAACATTCCGTCAGTACCATGGGCTACACAAAAAAAGAGGGAGAGTGAAAATAAACAATAAATAGTATTACAAGACAACAAAAAGTGCAGTCAACAAAAGCAGTTATAGTTCTCATTTGAATGAAGGCAGTATAATTATAGATATTGTATTCTAGCAACAGAGAAAATGCAAAGACCAAATTAAATAAATTATTGTACAAAATAATGATGACATCATTACACAATGACAATAAAGCATCTATCTCTATCTCTCACATCTCCAAACACAAGCTGAGTTAAAAGTGCCTCAGCAACATTAGAAGGATTTTTCTCTGCTTCGTCTCATACGGTGTGCATTGAAAAACAGCTCAAACTGGGTTACAGACTTCTAAGCGACATGCAAAAATGCTTGTAACGTTTCAGCTCCTGGGGTAAGAGGGCCAAACTCTCTGTGCTGCTACGTTCCAAAAATGGAAAAGAGACTAACCGATGGAAAGCTTTACATTGTTTTGGAAGGAGCAACGTGTATATTTCTCATTTTAAGACTTCTTTTTCCCCAGCGCAAACAAAATTGCAAAGTTTTAGCAGAGAATAAAAAAAGCACAAAATTGGTTTGAAACTTATTTTCTTTTAAATGTGTAACAAGGGAAGACAAGCAAACCAAAAGTAATTAGATGAACAGTTATTCGGAATATGATACAGGTAACCTGGAATCTGAACCACAGTGTATTTTAATGTAAGACTTGGGTCCTTCTGGTATCCTGTATAATTTATGTAAAATAAAAGTCTGAAAAATCTGGAATGCAAAATCAGCTCATTGTGGCTTTTTCACCAATAGCTGTTCCTGCCCGATGGGCTTCGAAGGCCCAAGATGTGAGATTAACACTGATGACTGTGAGGACAATGACTGCGAGAATGGAGCGACCTGCATAGACGGAGTCAACAACTACACGTGTCTTTGTTCTCCCTACTACACAGGTACCTGATTCTCATCCGCAGCCTCGCCAAGCCAATGTGTGTGTTGTCTAGCCTTTAAAATTCTACTTAGAAACCGTGCAAAACAGCCTTTGTGTGCATAGTCTCAGCCTCACCCACTGCACCCATGGGGCTGCAATCTGGGATCTATTTCATGCAAACATGACCACAACTACTGGGCTGGGGCCCCATGGTGTCATGGAGGGTAGCGCTGTTGCCTCACACCTCCAGGGTTGGGGGTTAGAGTCTGGGTCCTGTCCTTGTGTGTGTGTGTGGAGTGTGTCTCCTCATGGTGGGGTGGGTTTCCTCCAGGGTCTCTGGTTTCTTCCACAGTCCAAAGACATGCATCTCAGGGGGAGATTCTGGGGATTCTGAATTCTGAGCGATTGGTACATTTGGTCTTCGCTGACCTATTAAGAATCAAGCAGTTATGGAAATTGAATGAATGGGATTTTGTCAGTTGCTTTGTGATTCCTGATGGGAAGGCTTGATGTGCTGGGACAAGTCAGCACTTTTCTTTATAAGAAACAGAAGCCAGTAGGCAAGATATCCTTGCATGTTTGCAGCCGTATACCATTTTGTTCTCTGGTGATCTGTTTTTGTTGAAATCCCGTTTTAAAGAGCACCTGCCATGCCTACACAAAAACAACAACCTATAGTTGAATATTCTCCAGGTCAGTCAATTGGGCCTTTCCTGTTAAAGTAGGGGGTCATATCAAGTGACTAAACACACCAGGCAGTGGTGTACAGTGCTGGTTGAAAATTTGGAGACCCCAGACAGAATGTGTGAAATTTGTTTGAAAAACAAAAGTAAGCTGATGCCAATCTATGAATGAAAGTAGCCATTGAGGTCTCAGCAAAACGCAGGTGGCTCCTTATTAAACTGCTTGATAGATTTAACGCTTTTGTGGTCTGCTCCTCCATCTTTTATGTATTCAGTGCTATTCTACACTGTGAAAAATCCTTCTACAATCAGAACTTTTGCATGGAATTATACCCATAAGACTGTGTTTTCTTTTAGCATCTAACCTTTGTGTGTGTGTGTGTGTGTGTGTGTGTGTGTGTGTGCTTGTGTAGGAGATATGTGTGAGGAAATGGAAGACATGTGTGCTCCTGGCCGCAGCCCCTGCAAGCACCAGTCCACCTGTCTCATCACTTCTACAGGCCCTAAGTAATCACTTGTCCTACACATTTACTCATGTATTCACCTATTCTTGCTCCTTAAAGTAAATGTATTCGCTACACTACACTGTCTGAATACGTTTGTGCATACAATTGTGTGCAAAAGGTTAGAACGTTCCTGTCAATGACAAGATTCGATAACTTTCTAAGTGAAAGTGATAGAAATGGCACAATACCACTTTTTATATGTTATTTTTATATATTTTATATATTTTTTTTTTCTTCAAAATAAGAAGATGGAAAGAACTCCAACAATTCATTATATTGATTGTTTTAACTCACTGTGTGTGTGTGTGTGTGTGTGTGTGTGTGTGTGTGTGTGTGTTTCAGGTGTGTATGTGCACCTGGATATGTTGGCGATGACTGCAGTGTGGACTATGATGACTGTCAGGAACACAAGTGCCAGAACAACGCCGAGTGTGTGGATGAGATCAACGGCTACTCCTGTGCCTGCACCAGAGGCTTCGGGTCAGTCTGAGTTCCAAATACAATGTCCCAAAGAAGACATCTAGTACAGTAGAGATTAATGGTATTTCAGGAGCTACACTATATGGACAAAAGTATTAGGGCGCCTGACCAACAGGGACTGTAATGACATTCAAATACATAGACTTTATTTATGGAGTTCGTCCCCTTTGCAGCTATAACAGCTTCCGCTCTTCTTGGAAGGCTTTCCACAAGATTTGGGAGTGTCTGTGGGAATTTGTGGCCATTCATTCTGTAGAGCATTAACAAGGTCAGGCACTGATGTTGGATGAGAAGACCTGGCTCTTGGATGAGGTTGAGGTCAGGGCTCTGTGTGGCCCAGTCAAGTTCTCCAACACCAAACTCATCCAACCATGTCTTGTGCGCTGGGACACAGTCATGCTGGAGTTGAAATGATTCTTCCCCAAACTGTGTCCAGAAAGTTGGAAGCATGGCGTTGTTCAAAATATCTTGGTATGCTGAAGCATTGAGATTGTCCTTCACTGAAAGTAAGGGGGCATCTGAATTCAATAGTTACGACGTCCCAGTATTTTTGTCCATATAGTCTAAGCAGTTTCCTCTGTGATTAATAAAGTTTTCTGATTCTGGTGTTGAAATGATGAGAATATTGTAAATAATTAAGCAAACTGAGTCAAAATGCTGGACCATTATACAGCAGTTCTGGAGTTAAACCCAAATAATGTCTTTGATTCTCACCAGTTATGTACGGTTCAGACTGATAAAATGGGTGAATCTTTCCTTTAAATTAAACCCTTTCAGTTTCCCCCTGAAAACCTTTTCTATAAGGGAAGATATTTTATTTAAACTCTAAAGAAGGGCAGCTAGCAGATTCAAGTAATATTAAACACATTTTTATTCGGTCAGTGACTATAGATCTTTAAAATATACATATATTACACATACAGCCACAGAAAAAATAAGAGACCGCATTATTTTCTTCTGGTTATTGCTTTTGTAATATGTGTTTGTGTCAAATGTTCATGTCACTCTTGTTTTATACACTACTGAAGAAAAACAAAACACAGCTGATCAAAATTCCTAACAAAAAATGTTTGGCGAAAATGTAAAAATAATACATACAAATAATTATTATACCAAGGAAATGTTAAACTACACAACACTCTTCCATTATTTTACAATTAAAATAGTGATTTTAAGAGCAGAGTGTGTGCGTGTGTGAGCTCTGTTTCACAGGAGCGAAGCCGCTGGAATACAGACCATAGAAAAGCTGTTCTACAAACACTGCTGCACATATGGAAGCATTTCTTACACAGCTCACACTGCAATAGTTCATAAAAAATAGAAACCTGTGCATTTTACACGCACACACTGCCGCAAATTGTACAAACAGTGAACAGAAAAAAAGGGAAAGGTGGTCTCATATTTTTTTCCATGGCTGTATACTTGTTTCAGGAAATGTGCTGTTATTTGCCATAATTTTTATTGCTTTCAATAAAAGTGCTTAAATTACTTTCCATTTAAAAGTACACCATGGTCTTCTCTTCCTCTCCAGTGGTCAGCTATGTGAGGTGCCTCCTGCCCCGCGCTCCCTCTGTGATCTTGCTGACTGCCAGAACGAGGCCCCGTGTGTGGAGCGGGCAGGACGGGCGCTGTGCCAGTGTCTGCCAGGCTTTGGCGGGCCACGCTGTGAGAAGCTGGTTAGCGTCAACTTCGTGGACCGGGACTCATACTTGCTGCTGAGTGACCTGAAGAACTGGCCTCAAGCAAATATCACACTGCAGGTACTGCAAATGTTAACGGTTTTGTTGCTTGTATCCTCTGTTGATCAATTATTTTTGCTTGTCTGATGGTGAGTCTGCCTAATGGTTGGCTTGAGTGGATCTGTGGTAGAGTCACTGTGTCAGGAGTCTTCTGGCCCCTCCATTGTCCTGATGTTCCTCTGTGTGCGTTCCTTAAGGTATCCACTGCAGAGGATAATGGTATCCTTCTCTATAATGGAGACAATGACCACATTGCTGTGGAACTCTATCAAGGCCATGTAAAGGTCAGCTACGACCCCGGCAGTCAGCCTGGCCACGCCATCTACAGGTGAGTTAAGGGTGTATCCAGAGAACGTAGGCTTATGATGCACTATGTGTCCAAAATTCTGGGACCACCACAAAGGAGTTAAAACAGGAGTTCATCCAACATCCCAAAGGAATTGCATGGAGCTCCTTCGCTTCAGGAAATGTAGATTTGTTGCTCCTTAACATAAGGAGGTGTCTAAAAGCATTTGTTGTTCCAGAGAGCCTAATTATATTGGCAATTCTATTATATTCTATTATATTATACTATATTATAAGCTACGTCTGTGCAGTTGGTTACTTGTATCACTACACACTGTTTACGAGTTTTTGTCTTGATATTTTGAACAAAGTGTAACTAATCATTGATTTTTATTGGGTGCATGAAAACCCTTTGCTGGCTGAAAAGGGTTTTCATGCTCCCAGTGATAACTAGTGAAAAGCTGTCCGATGTGATGAAGGCTGTTTAGGTCATTGGACAGCATCTCGTATCTTTACTCTATCCATTCATAACTGAGTATCTAGGCTCTAATGAATCTTTCTTTTTCTCTTTCTCTTTGTGTGTCTATGTCTAGCACCGAGACCATCAATGATGGTCAGTTCCACACAGTGGAGCTGGTGACCTTTGACCAGATGGTGAACCTGTCCATTGACGGTGGCCTGCCCACCACCATGGATAGCTTTGGCAAACTGCGGCCCCTGAACGGAGAGGCTCCGCTATACGTGGGGGGTAGGGGCCCACCGCAGATACCTACCTCCACCGCAGGCACTCTAAATTACACTACTGTCAATCACCCCCCTTCCCCCAACACCCCTCCCTCCCCGTCACCTGGTCACACCCAAACCTCTTCACCCCTTCCCCCGAACCCCCCCCTCAACCTCACCCACCCACTAAAACCCCCTCTGATCATTTTCCTAGACTGTGTTTGCTATGGCCAAACTGCCCACTCAAAAAAACCCCTTTTGAATTGATTTGACTTCCATTAGATGCAGAATCTTAACTAGCCCTTTGTTCAGTCCACATTCGTAAGTCCCTATCAGATACAGTCTACACTTTTCCAAAGAAGGAAAGCAAGAAAGAAAGTGATGTGTGTCTGCATGGTGGTAGTTTTTCTTTGAAATGTGGAACCGTTTGTTACTGTGGCTCTTGAGATCATAAGACCAAAGTCATGAAATAAAAACTAATACACAGAGGGCACATGTAAAAAAGATCTAAATGATTGACCCACACTATGCTCACTATTAGTGCCTTCGAGTGATAAATGCCAAAAATGTTTCTCCATTCGTTCACCCTGCGTTACATTGGTGAAAGTAAAAGCAAATTTGTTTCTAATGGCAAGGCACTGTAATGATCTCAAGAAATGCTACTTGTATCCTTGTGTGTGAATATTGTGTTTTGTTTTGTTGAGTAGCCATTTCTGTTGCTTGTGCTGTCCTGGAAGATGCTACTGCACCACCCCCAACCACTGTCTTAGTATTATTTTAAAGATGCTGAGTGCCACATCGCTAAATTCAGTGTCAGGTCATGCTTTTATGTCTTATATACTGCATATAAAAAACAGAGCTCCCCACAAAAATAGTTTTGGGGATGTCCCAATTCAGTTGTTGCCACCTGATCAGACTACTTTATTATTAAAAATGGACACACATCAGACCTGCCAGTTAATGATAACATCAAAGTCCTGCATAGTGTGACAGTTTTGTAGTCTAAATGTGATACATAATACTTAAATACAATGTCTTCCCTGTGATGGACTGGCAACCTGTCCAGGGTATTTATCCACCTTTTGCTAGGCCCCTGCACCCTCTGTGACCCTGGTTAATAATGAATGGATGCAATTTCAAATAATTGTATATAAATGTACAATTTTAGGTGCTTAGTAGTCTCCTCAGTTTTGACTGTACTGTTTTGTTGGTAAAGCAGAACATTCCCACAATTGTTTTGGTATAACTACAGTCGCAAGTGGAAAACATGGTTGAACAGTCTTTTGTACATGTTTCTATCTGGCACTACAAAATTGCACAACTACATGCTTGCACTAACTTTGGTGCAAGGGCAGGTGTGGAACATGGCTCTTTGAAATATTCCTCTTCCCTTTGCCACGCTCCCATCACTCCCATGCCAGCCCTCTGTTAAGTGTGTCAGTGTGCCACTGGACACCCTCTCCACTGGTCTCTAATCAGACTCCCTCTTTGCCTCCCTTGCTCCTCTGAACATCAGGCATGCCTTTGGATGTGCACTCCTCAGCCCTGCGCATGTGGCAGATTCAGAACGGATCCAGCTTCCATGGCTGCATCCAGAACCTGTACATCAACAACGAGCTGCAGGACTTTACCAAGACTCAGATGAAGCCTGGTGTGGTGCCGGGCTGTGAGCCCTGTCGAAAGATCTACTGCCTTCATGGTATCTGCCAACCAGATGCTGCCGCAGGCCCCGTCTGCCACTGCCAGCCAGGATGGAGCGGGCTGCACTGCGATCAGCCGGCCACGAACCCCTGCCAGGGCAGCAAGTAAGTGATCCTGGTGGGGAAAGTAGCAGCTGTTCATGCTGACTTCAGTGGTCCACCAACCAGTTATCTGTATCAGTAGGATCATGTAACAAATTTACTGACATGCACTATATGGATAAAAGTATTGGGGCGGCTGAGGATTACACCGGCAGGGACTTTAATGACATTGCATTAAAATACATAGACTTTTACATGGAGATGGTTCGCTATAGCAGCTTCCACTCTTCTCAGAAGGCTTTCCACAAGATATTGTAGTTTCTGTGGGAATTTTTCCCCGTTCACTCTGTAGTGCATTTATGAGGTCAGGCATTGATGTTGGATGAGAAGGTCTGGCTCACAAACTCCGTTCCAGTTCGTCCCAAAGGTGTTGTATGGGGCTCTGTGTGGGCCAGTCAAGTTCTTCCACATTGAACTCATCCAGCCATGTCTTTATGGAGCTCGCTTTGTGCACTGGGGCACAGTCATGCTGGAATAGAAAAGGCTCTTCCCCCAAACTGTGTCCACAAAGTTGGAAGCTGTCCAAAATGTCTTGGTATTCTGAAGCATTCTGAATTGCTAGAAGCAATTGGCCACCTAAGTTCAATAATTAAGACTTGTGTCCATGTATTTCTCCCTGTGCCATTGTTCTTATATGACAGCATGCTTTTGATGCTCCTGTTCTTCTATGTCACGTCATCTTTACCCAATTTTTCTTTCTCGTTCAGGTGTGTGCATGGAAAATGTATCCCACTGGACATGCAGTCCTACCGCTGTGAATGCCAAGAGGGTTACCGCGGTGCCTTGTGCAACCAGCAGGGGGAGCTCTTCAACCCATGCAGAAGGCTCCAGTGTAAGCATGGCCGTTGTCAAATATCAGACTCGGGTGACGCTTACTGCCACTGCGAGAGCGGCTACACCGGAGAGTTATGCGACGCAGGTGAGCATAGTGGAACCAGATCTACAGCCAAATGTTGTTGTTGAGCATTAATGCAAATACGAGTACTCATACTAAATACTAATTCTGATTATGATGTTTTCCCACAAGCCATCAGGCTCCTCAGCACACTGCCTGCCCCCAGTTCCCCCACTCCCACACACACCTTCACTGTACAGCTACATGCAAAAAACACATCCATTTGCCCAGTCCAGTACAATATAACTGCATGTATTAAAAATTCCTAGAAACTTGAGCGGATGGGATATCATGTAAAATGTCCATGTAAAAAAAGATGTTATTTTAGGATTAACATACTAATAGAATTCCATGGGAGTTCAAGCAAACCTAGACTTATCTTAGAGAGTGCTTTTTATGTTTTTTTTGTGGTGCCAGAGAGAAGTTCTAGCTCTAGTGGCCACTGTTCACCCCATTTCAGATCCCGCCCATTAAATATTAACATGGGAATCCTAAAAGGGAATTCAGCCAGAAGGTTCACATCTATCTGTTCTGCGTGTCTCATTTAGAATCCGAGTGCCGTGGGGAGCCAGTGCGGGACTTCTATCAAGTGCAGCGTGGCTATGCCATCTGCCAGACCACACGCATGGTGTCATGGGTGGAATGCAGCGGAGCCTGTGACACAGGGGCCTGCTGCGCCAGCCAGAGGATGAAGCGCCGGAAATACACCTTCGAGTGCAGCGACGGAACCTCCTTTACCGAAGAAGTGGAGAAGACGATCAAATGCGGCTGCGTGGGGTGCATGTAGCATGCCCCCACCCCCTTCTCTAGTGTGACCCCCACCACCTTACCCCGCCGCTGTTGCAGAGTCAAGAACGAAACTGGAGGGGGAGAGAGAGAGCGCGAGTAAGAGAGTATACAGAAATATATATTAAAAACCTATCTATATATTATGGACAACTATGTTTGTAAAATATAGGACTTTTCCTCCCTTCCGAGGGGTGTACGGCATTAGACAAAAAAGACGAGAACATCAAAATGCGAAACATTGTATCTGTGAAACATTGTTTTAAAAATACAAAAAAACAAAAATGGGGGCGGCTGAGAAGTTTGGAGAGGTATTGTGTTTCTGAGCTGGTGTGGCACGGTTCCCATTCACAGCCTGAAATTTCCACCCTTCCTTGTCCATCCATTAGGCCTCTGATAGCCTCAACACAATGTCATCTCCGCTAACAGAGAGGTCTGCTAGACTTTCATGGGCCCTTGGTGTGCTAGGGTGCGACCACCAGGGCGTGGTAGAGTATTAGGGGAGGGGTGGGGGTTACGTCCCCGCTCCCCGCAGCGCAAAGACTGTTGTTTAGGAGGGACCCTCAGCGATGGTAATGAGTACGTCCCCATGACTGCCATCACCACTGAGCTGTAGGAGCATAGAGTGGCTTCCTCATGTCTACTCATAGACCTACAGGCACAACACATACACCAACTAACCTACCTTTCTGTACCACATCAAAGCAGGGTACAGCGCATAAGACGATACTACTGGCACATTGTCTTCGAGAAGCTAGAGGATTCGGTTGATGAGGGCAGGGAGCTTTCGATTTGGCTCATAGCAGAGATTTGAACGGTACCCGTGGTTAAAAGGGACGTGGGCATGTGACCCAAGCCTGCAGGTCGCAGCGAGGAACAAACTAGCTGCTATGGGGCATTGGGAAGAAGTACCTGGCCCCCTTAGCCTGCCGCCAAACGGTATTGTGAGCATGAGCTCCTGGTGCCATTAATTTATACAGTTACTACAAGAGAGGGCTTAACGACATTCAGAAACTTCCATTGAAAGTTCAGTGCTATCCAAGTTCAGGCCCTGTGTCATTTGTCCATGGCGCACGTGGATACTAATGTTATTCTTTTTTTTAATATTATTATGATTTGAGGTTTTTTTTGCACTGTCATTTCTGTTACCCAATATAAACAGAGGGCATATTCAAAAAGCTAAGGGAGAGCACAGCAAGCTAAACAAGGGGCTAGGCTGAGGATGCCGTCTGATCATGGTGTAGCTTCCATAAGTTGCATGCTTGTCATGATGCGATGTCCACCATCACATAGGGGCTGTAGTTCATATTTTTATCGCTGTCGAATAGGGGTGTTGACCCTGAAACACGACCGAAAGCACATCGCATCCAGTAGATTCTGTTTTTGTTTTTGTTTTTGTTTTGTTTTTTGGTTTAGTTCCTTCATGATGGTGTGTTGGAATAAACAGCCCTCCCCTTCGCCATCACGTCTGACTTCATTTGTGACGTCATCAGAGGGGTTTTGTATAGCTGAGTGGTGTCAATGGCTCCCACACTGTACAGAAAAAAGCCAGTAGTGTCCTGTTGTGACCATTCTCCAAGCATGCATTGCCTTAGCGATGGGAATTAACTTGCCCCACTTTCCCCTCCCCTCCCCCCCCAATGTGAGCAGGAGGAATCTCAAGTTCCCCTCTCGATGCCTGCAGTATTACTTGTGCAGATTATTACATGTTGGAAAGACTTGCAATTTAGGTCTTTATTCCTATCATTTTGTTTTGTTTTGTTATGTTCATTTTCTAATTTCAATGCTTTTTTGCATTGTTTTCTTGTTTTTTTTTTTTTTTTTTTTTAATTTCTTTTCTGATGTAACCTCCTTTTAGTCCTCTCTTTATACAGAAAATGCCTAACAGATTCTAATATATATTTGTATTTCATTTTGGTATAGTATTTTTATATGTTAAAGAGTTAATCTGTGTTTTTTCTGGAAGTTGCTATTGTGAGGCAGAGTGACATTTTGGTGGGCTTCCTTTCCGTATTTGATTTGAATCACTTTGGATTTTGTTCGTTTAACTCGCTCATAGCACAGCGCGAGCTACAGTAGTTTTTAGTCGGCCAAAATGAAAAAGCAGAAAAAAAGGTCTAATAGGAGCCAGTGTGTTGATTTAGGGGAACATTTAATATTGTATATGTTGTCTTCCATGTGTATATGACATCTAATACATTTGAAGCTCTGTGTTTCTTTTTTTTTTTATTTATTTTTTAATCTAAAAGAACAGCTTTTCCTGTGCTAAAAAAGTGGTTTCGGGTTTTCAATAATAACAAATTTTAAATGGAAAATAAAAATGCAACTGCAAAATGTTCTTCAAAGCCAGAATATATAGGGATGTTGTGTGCTGGCTAACACATTCCAGTTTCACAAGCCTGGGCGGGGCGGGGGAGGGTGGGGGGGCCTAAACGCATGACTGCAAGTGAAAAAGATCGTACTTTGAGTCTCCCATTTCACAGCTGACTCATGGTTAATTTTTCTTTTAAAAAACATAATTGTTTTACTGGTTTCATATATTGCATCTTCTAACCAGTTTCCTCCCTTTCATTTTCCAAAAGAAATACATACTCAGACTGCATACTGCATTTACAGGGTTGCTGACCATTTAACCTTTCCAAAACCCACCTCATTCTCACCAACTGACTGCCGACCCCTCCGTTACGAGAGCAGCCATCTCTGCTTCGATCACCCGAGCGTAGGTGCCGATACCAGTGTCATAGACTTCCAAGAGAAATCCGTTTTCTTATACATAGATATTCAAGGAGTCGTCCTCTTTAGTGAAGTGGTAACTATTAGCGGTATTTTGATGTATCTGTCTGATGTTCACTCTACCATCTCCAGGTGGGTACTGAGGTGTTGTTTTCTCTTTTTTTTTCTTTTGAAATTTTTTTCTCTTTTTTTTTTTTTTTTTTGCGGCTCGGATAGTGAACGACAGACGACTTGATCTTTTTTTTCCTGCTGCTGTGGATACTAAAATGCTCATTTTATATCCCCGTTCAAGCCTTGTCTACTTAGATGGAGGTGTGAACCGTTTGGCGTTCGCACCGTCTATGAAGGTGTGTTGCATGGTTCCAATGCACTTCCATCCTCTGGAGAGGGTCTCCGGTCTTCTTTTCTTAAGGTCTTGACTGATCCCGTCACGGACCCTCTCTCTTTCTAAGCTATACTCATAAACATGTATTGTGAACAATGCAGTGTCTCTGTTGTATTGATTAAAAAAAAGTGCTGCATAAGCTCTTACTGTTTGTTACCTTCAGATGTGCTTCTGTTGCTTTTTGTGCGTCTCCGGGATTGATGGTTATAATTGATAATTGCAGTAATTCTGAATGTAAGTAGTGCCACCGACAAAATGTTTACTGAAAACTCCACCCTTTTCATTCATTAAAATGTGTGTGCTTTTATTATGTAATGCTGTGTGTGGGACTTTATTTGGTTCTCAGGTTGCGACAGTATTATACGTGCTGCACCAATTAATGCATTGATATAGATGGTGTATTGCTTTGGCATCCAAATGAGTGTGGCGCTATGTGAATTTGTGCACATCCATATTATCTGAGTGCATTATTTAAAAACCTGCAAAGGTTTTACATTTACATTTATGGCATTTATCAGACGCTTTTATCCAAAGCGACTTCCATCCCCTACCCACAGGGGGCAGTCTCCCTGGAGCAATCTGGGGTTAAGGGTCTTGCTCAGGGACCCAGTGGTGGTGCTGAAGTTAGGATTCGAACCTATGACCTCTTGGTCCAGAGGCAAGTATCCTACCACTAGGCCATCACCATATACATATACAGTATGCTACTGTTTTCATATACAGTAGTATAGTTTCAGTAAACCAATTTATAAGTATGGATGGAAATGTTTTTGGCCTTTGTTTTGAGCAGAATCAAGTCAAGTAGAGCTTTATTGCCATCCCAGCCATATACATTTAGTGCACAGTGAGACGAAATATCGTCCTCCTGGACCATAGGTGCAACAAACACAACAAACGCAACATGACTGCTTCGGTGACTGCTTTATTTCCAATTGGTCATGACTTGCAAGTGAAAAAAAATTAAGCAAGAGTGTATTTTATTCTTTCTTCTGATGACATGTCATTCTTATTTAGTGGCAGAAAAAAGATTTGAAATCTAATGGCAGGTTGCTCTCGTTTTCGTTTTTAGCTGATGCAGATACTTTTTCATATTCCACTGTAAAATGGTTCCAGATATTTCTCATTGTTAACCTTTGAAAGTGCTATTTCTCATTGTTAACTCACTACTTCTACGAGTTGAGAATAACACTAATTTGTGATAAAAGAGGAGGTGACATATTAGAAACCAAGGATATAAATATTGCTGTGATTAGCAATTAGGGGGCCAAGCAGTAATGGCAGGTAGAGTCACCATGGTAACTTAATGTGATCGTGTTAAAAGCATGGCTAAAAGTTGATAACAAATTGTATGCCTGTTGATGAAATATACCATCATTCCCAAACTGTTTGGAGTGGGCAGATGTTTTGGCCTGTGGACATTTTTATACATGTTGATAAAATCTAATATGGTGGCATATCAATTAGGTTAACAGGATAAGTTGTCAAGTCTCAGCCTTAGGATATCCTATGGTATCAGTTATTTAAGGCGAATATATACAATTTATAATCAAATATATTCCCCAAAATACATTTTTGCTATGAATTTGTGTGCCTTCTCATAATTGGGTCTATGTAACAAATGTGATTTGGTTATGACTTCATTGGTGATCCGGTGGTCAGAAGGTCAATAATAAGATACATTCCGCGTACACTGCTCCCCGGGCCCCATGCTACACTTGGTGAAATACAGAGAAAGAATTTAATGCTGTTCATACTGTGCACTGTGGAGTGTTCACATAAGACAAACAGACACTTTACTTATACTGACACTTTCTGGTTGGTGGCTTTCCCACCAGTTTAGATGCCATGATGGATGAAGATCTGTGTTTCTGTCCTGCGATCCCCCACGATACAACAATACACAAGAATGACTAAGGCATACACATCAAAAGTTAATGATATTGCCGCATCCCCCAGTGGTCAAACGGCACAGATTTGTTGTACTTCCTCGGCATGGTGTATCAAGTTCACATAGCAAGTCTGGCTTTGATACATGAAAGTTATGAACATCTTTCCTGTTTGATTTTGATTGGCTGTGACAGACACATTTTTGCAAAAATCAAAAGGCCAACTTTTGTGAAGCTTTCTCTGAAGATCATCTTTTCCAAGTTGGACAAAATTGGTGGCCTGTGAATAGTTTTCCATGAAATCCAATAAGGTATCAAAACAAATATGGACATCACAGGGTTCACTGAACTCGGCTTGGCCCACAGAATCCAATTGTACCATTTCTGGAAATTGGCCATAATAATAAAAATGGTAGAAATGTTAGAAACATATGCTCAAACCTGGAGGCATTCAAATATGCCTGGGTGCCAGAGCTATTATATTATAAAACGGGTGGCCCTTATTATATAAGGGGTATCTCCACTGCATTAAAAATGCTTCTGCTGCCCTTCCTGGACTGGTCAAGAAATGGTTTAAGTATTGAAACAATCTCACTGATGTGCCGCCATTAATTGTGCCTCTTTCTCCTACAGCAATTTTGTTTACACATCTTAAACTTCTTAAGAAGGCATTGAGGATTCCTTGGATAATTTGTGTCCTTGCTTTGCTTTCATTACTACTGCAATGCTGCTACATTAGAGTTCAAGATAATTCCATCATGATGTAAGTCACAGTGAGTTACTGTTGTTAGATGAGAAGGCCTGGCTCGCAAGTTCCATTCCAATTCAGGTCAGGGCTCTGTGTGGGCCAGTCGAGTTCTTCCACACCGGACTCGTCCTCCAGCTACATCTTTATGGAGCTTGCTGGGGCACAGTCATGCTGGAATGGAAAATGTTCTTCCCCAAACTGCGTCAACAAAGTTGGAAGCATGGTGTTGTCCAAAATGTCTTGGAATGCTGAATCATTAAGGTTGTCCTTCACTGGAAGTGAGAGGTCTAGCCCAAACCCTGAAAAACAGATACTTTTGCTCATATAGTGTATTCCTAATTACACAACCCCACTCATGGCCACTAGAGGCCACCGTCAGACAACTTGTTAATAATGGCTTTTAAAAGGTCTCTGCTGACTGTCTTACATTTGTGACTGATCTGTTTGGTTCACTTGCAAGCTGCAAAGCTAACTGGTGAACTATTACATTATTATATGTTATGTATATTATTAATATAGCTTTCTGTGTGTGCATACACTTTGATAGTCTGCCCCATACTACTCTTAAGTCATTAAACAAGTATAGTTTGTAAAGCAGTGATCACCATCCCTCCTCCTGGAGACCTACACTATAGGGACAAAAGTATTGGGACACACATGTTTTTCAGGGCTTCCAGTAAACCTTAATGATTCTAACTTTGTGGACACAGTTTGGGGAAGGTCCTTTTGTTTTCCGCCATGACGGTGCACAAAGCAAGATTCATAAAAACATGGTTGGATGAGTTCAGTGTTGAATAACTTGACTGGTCTGTACAGAGCCCTGACCTCAACCCCATCCAACACCTTTGGGATGAACTGGAACAGAGATTGCAAGCCAACATCAGCCTGACCTCATAAATGCTCAACAGAATGAATGGGCACACATTCCCACAGAAACACTCCAAAACCTTCCAAGAAGAGTGGAAGCTGTAATAGCTACAAAGAGGGACAGATTCCGTATTAAAGTAGTTGAACACAATGTCAGGCGACCAAATACTTTTGTCCATATAGCATATTTTCCTGCCATGTTGGATTCCAGCATGCACCTAAAAAGCCCCCCTTACAGCCAATCAGAAACTAATCAAGCAGAGAAGATGCTGCAAATCAATGTGCCTGAAACTAGACTGTTCAGGGACCAGGGTTGGTGATCACTGACCTAAACCAACACTTAACTTGATGGCCACCTACAAAGAGACTTTGTAAAAGATGAATAAGCATTACATAAAGCAATAAAGCAATAATATTAATGTACAGATTATGCCAAATTGACATGTTAGTCAACAGCATTGCATTGACATAAGGGCTAAACTAAAGTGATTTATTCAGTGTATTACATCATTCCTAAGTAATGGAACTTATATAGCAGTAACCAAGTTAAGAGCACCATATTTCAGTTCTTGGCAAGATTCTGATGCTCTCAAACTGATGCATGATGAATATACATATTCTCATATTTAAAATTATATATTGCCATTTTGAATGTGCCACTGCCTTTCAAAGTCGCTTGTGTATGAAGCTTCATAGAATAATAACAAACAGAGTGAATGTCTTTCACTTTTTTAGACCCCATATATCAATCTAATATAACTGATTTCAGACATCCTGACCTAAATATTCCTAAACTATTTCCTAAGTATTGCTTCATAAATATTATTCTCTGTATTTCACTACATATGCATATGTTTTGAACTCCCTATGAAGGTAGCCTTCCAAAAATGTATGCTGAGTATCTGTAAGTTGCAAATAATTACACTGTATACACAAGGACTGATAATTGAAGCCCTTCGGTACTTGTTTTATACTTATGAAACTGAATTGCAAAGTCAGGAAAGCCCACGGGTCAACAGACACTTTATCTCCTGACCTAGAACCTAAAATTAGAATGTTATTTACCTCACAAGTTCATTGAGGCATGTGAATGCTCCACAAAGGCAGCACTGAAAACAGAAGGACCAGCTTTGCTCAAAGTGAAAGAAAATACAGACTGGTTCACCTACTGGTTTTAAGCAGGCATGGAGTTCACAAGGCGATACCTGCCCATGGAATGGGAGGAGAGTTGGAGAAGGGAAAAAGAGAGAAGAAAGAAGGTGATGGAGGATGGAGGGGAGAGGGCTGAGGAGGAGAACAGGAGGTTGGAGTGGATCAAGGCTTACAATGACAGCAGAATGGGGATGAAAGAAAAGGAAGAGGTGGAGAAAATGAGGAACAAGAGTGGAATAAAAGGGGATGAAGGGCATGAGCGGGAGGAGAAACAGGAGAAGTACAACAGAGCTACGTACCCAGACGAGATCTTCCGAGCTCTAGAGGAAGCGAGGAGGTGCTCTGGCCTCACAGACCTAACCTTGGGTGTTGAGAATGGCCTTAAGCTCCATGCTCACGCTGTAGTTCTGGCTGCAGTGAGCACCCTCGTCAAGAAGATGCTCCAAAAGAGGCATAGAGGGGGAGAGATGTTTTTACCTTTGGGCCCAGAGGTGTCTGATCTGGGGCTCTCTGCAGTGCTGGAGTTTGCCTACACTGGAGGAATCACATGTTTGAACAAAGACACTTCAGCTCAGATTCAGAAGGCTGCTCTCTGTTTGGGAGCTCCCAGAGTTCTGGAGCTCTGCAAAGAAAAAGAGGAGAAGGGGAGAAAAAAAGACAAAAAAACGACAGAGTCGAGGAACATCACTGCTGAAGAACAGATGAAGGACACTCTACGGTCCATAAAGCAGCTGTGGGAGGAGGGAGTGGGGTGTGATGTAGAACTGGAGGCTGAAGGAAGAGCAATTCAAGGTATGGAGAAATAATAATGTCACATTTTAACTAAGGATATCCATCTCAGGATATCCTTAAGAATCAGTCAAGGTGTCCACAAAAGCAACACATTCATTTGTTATTTCTTGTCAAAACATGCATTAAGAAGTTATAAAATAACTACCACTAAAGAGTATATGAAAGTATCAGCATTAAGTGAGTCCGCCCTTTACCCAGTGACTCTCTGTTTGAAGGCACAAGAACTTTATAATAGATTCAATATTTTGTATTTGTCACATACACAGTTAAACAAGAACAATGTGCAGTGAACTTTACCCCAAATCACACAAAACTAGTAATTATTATCAGATTAGGCCAGTAATCACAAAATGACATGCTTTGAAAAGGAAATGGCTTTGCATTGACATACATGGACCAAAGCTAAAGTGCACTGTTAAGAAGCATCCTTCTAAAGTATGGCAGAGGCCTCATTAGGAATGCCACATATTAGTTGCATGGATTTTATTTCAGTTGCATGGATAAGGCTACCGAAAAGACTTAAAAAGATACAAAACATTTAGAAAGTTGTACTTAATAAGCAGCTTGTGTCAGTATATATATTTAAAGGACTGAATTATACAGTATAGTGAACCTTAAATTAAAGCAACAAACAATTGTTCAACAGTCATGAAGTATAAATAAAATGTTTAAACTTATAAGGCAGAACCCCCTTACCTTTATTACAGCTTCTATTCTTTTTTTTATGAGACTTGATATTAGTTACTGTGAAGAAATTCAAAGGAATATGTATACTTTTTTGCAAACACCTATATTTTACATTTACCTTAAACGTTCCTCTTTCCTTATGGAAGTGGTAGTTGCTTATGTGAATATACACCTTTTTTGTGGAGGTTATAGCTGTAATCCTTGTTGGGATGTATATGTGCAACAGGTTATGAAAAATTGATGTGTAGTGATGAACTGCATCCATGCAAAATATATCATCAGCACGTTCATGATTCCTGGTCCTTTATTATGCACATACACAATTATACAATGTGCAATAAAATGTGCCTCTGAAATATATTTTTAAAGATTATTAAAGGCTAGATCTAAGTAAAACATCATGTAGACAAAATATGTGTAAACAAGATTAATGTGCAAATGTAACAGAATAAAACAACAGATCTACTGTAAAGTGCAGTGTGTCTGGTGCTACTAGCAGCTGAGTGTTTCACGACCATAAGTGGCTTTTCTCTCCACTTCCAGCACATAAGGTCCTCCTGACAGTGAGCAGTGACTACTTCCGTGCCATGTTCCACAGTGGTATGAGAGAAAGCAAGCAGGCCTCAGTGTCCCTGTTATTGATAGGGGCACGAGAGCTGGAAGCTCTCCTCCACTGCTGCTACAGTGGGGATCTGTATCTTGACTGGGACTGTGTCTTTGAGGTCACTTGCATTGCCCTGCAGTTTCAGTTCCAACCTGCTCTGTCAATCTGCCTCAGCTTTCTGGAGCAGCACATTGATGTCCACAGCTGCCTGGACATTGTTGTTTTTGCCGATGCTTACATGTTTAGAGACTTGTTGGAAATGGCCGAAGACTTCATCCTCATCCATTTCCAGGAAGTCGCAGCCACTCCCAAGTTCCAGGACCTGCCCGCTGAGAAGCTGTTGGACTTCTTAAGACACGATGGCTTGTGTGTTCCATCTGAGCTGGCCGTTTTTAGAGCAGTGGTGACGTGGATCAAAGCCGAGCCAGAAGAAAGGTTGCCTTACGCCCTTGAGTTGATGGCAGGTGTACGTTTCCCACTCATGACCTTCCGTGAGTTCCGTGAGGTCAGAGCTGTCAACCTACAGATAGAATGCAGTAGTGACAGTGTGGTAGATCTGTACGAATCAGCACTGAAGGAGTTCGGATTTGGAACGTCCACTTCCAAGGTACGGAATCGTGTACGCCATCCCAAAGATGCCCTCGTTCTTGTGGGTGGAGACCAGCTAGTTGATGACCTACGGTTCCCAAGCCAGCAGCTGTGGTTTGCTAACACCCTGTGTAACGGTGTAGGGCTGGTGAAGGAGATAGAGTGGAGAATTCTGGGAGAAATGCCAGAGCAAGCCAGGTTCAGGCATGGAGTGGGCGTCCTTAATGGGAAGCTCTACGTGGCTGGAGGCTGTTACTACTATTCTAAGGAAGATACAATGAAGTCTGCTTACAGGTATTACAGAGTTGTAACTTTTACTGTTACATAAGCTTTTTCATGTAAAGCCACATAAGATCTTAAAACTCCCAAAAGAAAAGCATGCAGTCTCATCTTTGGTATATTGCTAGATGTAGCTAGATGGAGCTTTACTATTGCTTAACACCATTCATAATTAACCACTCATATACTGAATCCCAGTGGATGGATTCCTAGATAGGGTAGACAGTCCAAAATTGGTACAATGCAAGCAGGGCTGCCAACGTTTCCAAACAATATAATTGACTAATTTTGTAACATAAATATTAATGTAAATTCTGCTACATTTCCATGTAAAATATAACTGTATAAAAGAGAGCACAAAGAAAGCACATCTTGGGATGGTGAAATACCACTGCACTCGTAAGCGGGAGGATTGAAAGAGCATTATTCATTTCTCTATGCTGCTAATGATCTATGATCCCCCGTTTTCCGCATGGAGCTATCTTGAGTGTTCTTGTGTTTTTCATTTTTTTCTTCTTAAAGCCCTGTATTTTTATTACTGTCAGTTAAATTTATTTATTACTGTATTTACCCTGCTTATACCAAAGAAATGATGACACATCCTAAAGAAAACATCTGTATCTTACATTCTAGCATTGTGGGAGAGTATATTTGGGGGCACATTTAGGACTTACCCTCTATAATTGTTTTTTTTAACCACATCACAAATTTGAGGGTTTTTTATAATTCGGGGCACTCTTGAAATGTAACCCAGTGAATGTCTGGGGTTTACTGAATAGTGGATAGGATGCAGAAAAAAACAAAGTATTAGATATAATTAGATATAATTAGAACATTGTTAGATATAATGTTTTAATATAATCATTCTGTTAAACATCAAGCAAGATACCAAGGAGATTGGATCATGGTCCTTCAGGAGTTTTAAGATTTTAGCCATCTTGTTTCTTGGTAGCTATATTATTTCTTGGTATAAATTTGTGGACATTGGTCTCCAGGTTAGTTTTTATTCATTACTTTGCTTGTACTCATGATTGCACAATGCTTGAATTACCTTACTTGCTCCTTTGTGACACACACAGGTATGACCCTTTAAATAACTCTTGGGAGAGACTACCAGATATGCAGGAGAAGAGGAGTAACTTCAGGATGGTTGTGAGAGGAAACAGCCTGTATGCCATCGGAGGAGACAGAGACCTCGACATCAATCTGGACAGTGTGGAGAAATACACACCTGACACAGACAACTGGAGGTAAGAGAAAAGAGAAGCAAATGTCGTATAACTACATTGTCGTATAACTACAATGGACATACATTCTGTTTGTTTCCATTTGGGTCAGTGTACATTTATGAATGTGCAGTGGAGAAAAACATCTGGTATCATCTATCAGCATTAAGGTTGTATAGGCAAGCTTGAAATATCCATTTTTATCATTAGTCATCAGTTACTCATCATTTTTTTTATCAGTATCATTAGATAGGAATCCATCACAGCAGAGGCTGTGCAGTAATTTTAACCTTGCATTTTAGCTTTGCACATCCACTGGACCAGCCACTGAGTGGCCATGCAGTGGCCGTCTGGGATGGGGAAATTTTCATCTCAGGAGGCTTCAACTGCAAGTACCAGTGCCTGGTCTCCATGTTGCTCTACCACCCGGAGCGAGGCACCACATACCTGGCTGACATGGCAAATGACCACGCCCTGCACTGCATGGAGACCCTGGCCAGCCGCTTCTATGTGGCTGGAGGGGTGTGCAACCTGAAGGACTTCTACACTGATCAGCTGGTTTGTGAAAACTACTGTCCTATAACTGACTGTTGGACCACGTTCACTCCTCTTCCTCTGTCCCATGTGGGAGCAGCGTCTGCTGTCCTGGAGGAGAAGGTCTACATTCTTGGTGGCTATTGCCAAGAAGATTATAGTGAGGCCAGGCTAGTACATCGCTATGACCCCATCACTCAACGATGGGAGGGTATGGGAAAGTTGGCAGGCCCTGTCTCAGATATACGGGCCTGTTTACTCCGCTTGCCAGCGGATTTGAGAAAGTGAGATGGACAGATGAGTTTGTTTAAAGGTGCTGGTTTGTTTAAAGGAATATTTATAGGATTTGCACAATTAAATGGTTAGATTTAAGCAAAGGTGTTCAGAGTGGTTTGCCAAAAATTGTTCTTAGTGGTGGTTACAGGAGCCAGATATCAAAAGTGTTTAGTGCTCCTGATAGTCTTGGTTATTACATAAAATAGTTATCAGTACATTGGCTGAAGCCAGAGACATGCTAGAAATATGTGCCATAGAAAACTATAGAAATAACCTTGGAGAGAAATAACCACCATTTGGATTAATCCCATACTATAGGCCAAGGCAGATAAATAAACCCATGTGATATTAATCCCATGATGTAACTAACCCATAGAAGTAACTCCAAGATCTGTCTTTAATATAGTTACAAGTACAACGTGTAATGAAATGTGTCCCTGAGTCAATAAAGACTATGAAATAAATTTAGCAAATAATTACATTTAAATTAAAGAGAAATTTGGAAAGGCTAAACTAAGGTAATTAAAATATACAGAAACAGAATATTCCAACTAAACAAATATTACAAACATTACAGAAGCAAGATCTGTACAATGTGCAAAATGGAACAGAATAGCAATATCTGTAGAGTAAAGTGCAGTTTCCGAGTTCAGTTTGTGTTATGAACAGTAAAGTTGTGGTGAAATGTTCTGGTTAAGTATATGGGCGGAGGGTCAGACAGCCATTTACTGGGGTAAGACGAGCCTGTGATGATCCTTGTGGCTTTGGTCAGAATTAGGCATTCTTAGAATTAGGTTTTATTTTAGGCATTCTATGATGTATATATTTACTTTATTTTAGGTCTAATATGATGTATACATTTGTTTTATTTTAGGCTGAGTGTGATGTATATATTTACCTTATTTAAAGCCTAGTATGATGTGTATGTTTGTTTTATTTAACGCGGTGGTGATGTTCCAAGAGCACTTGCGTATAGTGAAAAAACGCATTGTTGAGTTTTCGTGTAAAAAAAAAAAAAAACCTAAAATGTCTTTCACTTAAATTACTTATAGTGTGAACCCTAAATATGCCTCCAAATATGCTCCCAGAACACTTACATTTTTATTTTAAACTCAGTTAAATGCATTACCATTAAAGAAAATGTCAAGGTAATTAAACAATCAAACTCAGAAAACTTTAGTGCTTAAAAGACCATTAGCATTAGGGGTTAGCATTAGCAGCGTGCATCAAGTGAAAACAAACAACGATACACAAAAGAAACATTGAAATAACTCTCTCTACCCACGTTTAGACAGGGCACAGCTTACTAATACTAAAGAGTTAACTTATGAAAATTCAGGGGGGGAGTTTAAAACACTAAAATACGAGGACAAGACACGGAGCAGTCATGCTACATACTGCAGCAGCATCTTCTTCTTTTTCTTCTTCTTTTTATGGTGGTTGACTACTATTCAGTTTGGGTCTCAGAAAAATCCGCATTAGACTGAATCCAAATGCTGATGCGCTTGAAACTGTATATGTACTGTATATGTTTGCTTCATTTTAAACCTCGTATGATGCATGTGCTTATATTAAGCCTTGTATGATGTATATGTTTGCCTTATTTTTGGCTTAGTATGAAGGGACGTTTCAGTTGAACATACGTTTGGTTCAATACTAATCGCTTGCTGCTTTTCACAGTATTTTACACATTTGTACAGATGTATTGCTGGCCATATCATACCAGAATCAGCTAAGCCAATACTTTGAACATCCATGACCCTGCCATTAGGTTGTCCATCACTGGACCACTTTTAGTAGGTGCTCACTAGGGGTGTGACGAGATCTCGTGGTACGAGATCTCACGAGATCAGATTTGTCTCGCGAGATGCATATGGTCTCGCGAGATCTCGTACAAACGTGAATGGCATGATGGAACTTGAAAAACGGCGAAAAAATGAGAGACGTTTTATGAAAGACGTTCATGAAAGTCGTTCGGCTCACGAACGAGAGAGAGAGACGTGCGCGCTCCGGAAAAGTCTCTCTCTGTCTCTCGCTCTCTCGAGGGAGAAGTAAG
>JBBPDB010000083.1:2196781-2208126 GCA_037974465.1 Brachypetersius altus
GGGCGTGTGTGTGGGCTGTGGCGCGCGAGCGATATACACACACACACACACACACACACACACACACACACACACACACACACACACACACACACACACTTTATCTCTCTCTTTTTCTTTCTTTCACACACACACACAAACATAAACACACACACACAAGGACAAGGAGGTGCATACAGTAGACCTAGGTGTATTAATGCGCGTGAAGGGGTAAGAGGAGTGTCTTATGTAAGTCAGGAGCTCTGGTTTGCTGTTGGAGCTCATGGGAGCTGCTGATCAGCCGCGCGTGTAATCAATAATGATGATCGGAGGCGCGAGGGCTCGTTCTTCCTCGCGCTTGCAGAAAGGCCGCGGTTGGAGAGCCGCAGTGAAGGTGTAACTTTGCAAACATTTCCTGAGAGCAGAGGCAGAAGGGCTCTCCAGCTTTGTGTGAGGAAATAAAGAAGGACACCCGCACAAAAGAGCGCATTGTTACAGAATCCGCGCGAGGGGCCTGGGACGCCTCACGCCCTCAACACCCTCAGAGCGGCCTGCACACACTCTTACCCAACACAGCTCTGTGTTTGGTTCTCAGTGGGACATTTCCACTGACTTCTGCCTCTAAATAACACACACACACACACACACACACACACACACACACAACTACATAATGAACACACTTAACTTCTGTTAAAGAACACACGCTCAAACACTCACACATTCACAAACACACACATCAGTGTAAACATACGTACACATACACATCCAAATACACACACACAAAAAACACACATACGTACACTTATATGCATATACATACACACACATATACATATACACACATACCCATACAAACCCATTTACACTGAGATACACAGACACATACACACATACATCACACATACATATAGGTATACACAAACACATCCATATACAACTATATACACACATACATGCACACATACATCTATACAAGCGCATTCACATACACACAAATACACACACCCCTTAGTTTGCGTGTGAAGTCCTTCCTAATCGTAATCTCACACCTTTTACGTGATAAAAGTCGTTTTATGTGGAAAACACTTTCTATTCCAAGTTCTGTTGTTTTCCTCTGATTCTGAAGACCTCTGCTCCTAATAACAAAATAAAAATAAAAACACATACACGCGCACAGACTGTAAATGTGACGTTCTGACTTAGATTTCTATCGCGTGAGTGTGATGATGGGTTCTGATCACGGACTGAGAAAAAGTCTTGCATTCAAGAAATGCACGGAGAGCTTTAAAGAAATGTTCGGTCGTGCGGGGTTACGGTTTATTCGTGTGTGAAATGTGTGTGTGTGTGTGTGTGTGTGTGTGTGTGTGTGTGTGTGTGTGTGTATGTGCGTGTGTGTGTGTGTGTGTGTGTGTGGAGAGAGGGTTAATTGGGTCATAAGAGTGCTTGACCATCTTTGAGGTCAGGTTTCAGCAGGGGCCTTGTCAACAAATTCCCATAGAAAAACTGTGTGAGAAGAGAGAGTGAGAGGGTGAAAAAAAGAAATGAGATATTGCTGGAATGTGCTGTAGACAAAAAAAGCAGAAAGACAAGAAACTGAATTTGTTTAGAAGGTTTTTGCTAATGGACATTTTTAATAAACAAGTGTTTTAGATCTTGTGTGTGGCGGGCCAAGGGCCAAAAACCAAATAAAAGACATAGGCATCAAATAGGGCTTATAATATGTATTTTTTAGCATTACATTGTATTTTGTTACTAAAAAAATAAGCCCAGTGCCTGAGGGGGTATGGTTATGGTCACTTTTTGGTGGGTTGAATCAAATGTCCTCATAGGCCGCACTCTGGACAGCATCAGGTCAAGTTGCACATTTTGAAAGAGCCTCATATAAAGGTCTATGGGTCAGTGTCCCAAACCCAGATTAAGTCTAAGCCTGAAATAAAAGTTTTGTATTTTGCAGTTTAGCCCAAGACTTTACCCTTAAATTAAAAGGTTCTATTGAAAAGAGAAAGATTATATATTAAATCATGACAACCTAACACTTAAAGGATTCTTTGCCTTGTAAAATGTTTTTTTTTACAAGGCAAAGACCGAAAGGCTGATGTGCATGTTTTTACTTGGGATGTCATTCAATAATAAAAAAAAAATGTAATTAATTACAAGCTCTCTGATTAATCTACATTAATCACACACATTTTTGTGTGTTTGTTTTTCTTTATATAATAACTATTTTTAAACTGTTCATGTGCAGTAATGGTTTCAGCAAGAACAATGATAGAGTCCAAAAAGGTGCAATTTAAGACAATGAACATTCTGGCAAATTATGCTTCTGTAGTATAAATCAACAAGTTTATCGATTCATGCTACCCTATCAAAATGTATTTTATTTAAATGAGAAGAGCCTAGATAGGCATATAGATCTTTAAAATGTGCATAGAGCCAGTTTATACAGAGAAATACTGAGATACACTACTGTGAAACAGGGTGTTCAGGCAATTTGTGCTGCCTTGTCGAGAAATGCTACCATGGTGCAAATCGACAGCAGAGTCAATCAATTCATGCTACCCAGCTGCCAGTGTCTCCTGTGCAGGGTAGCACAGATCTATGGGCGTGGTTCTGAATCCCACTGAATTTATGGGCTGTGGAACTGCACATGCACAGAAGGGCATGGTTCCGCATCTCAATGGGTAGCATGTTTCAACAGAACACCAGACCGAGTTAAAGTCACGCAATGTGATTAATCTGCATTAATTTTTTATGCATTATTTTTTCTGTGATTAATTGATCGAAATGTGAGTTTTTATGAACCTTTGATATAATAATTCTTTGTAGCACCAAAAGGTTTTAATTATTGTTGGGTAAAGTCAAATAACCTTTCTGAGGATATAGAGCCTTCATTGTTATGAGAGTAGACATAACCAGTGTCCATGAAACCAGCCCTATCATTGTGAGACCATTTTGCAATATAACATAACTCATATTTCAAAAACTGCACTGAGAAAAGTGGCGGTGCATTTAACTTGACTTGATACAAGCACATACATAATTTTTTCAATGTGTTATCAGTGAGATGAACTATTTGCTCTCCTCTGAATTCTCTGTATTGAGAAATCTGTAATTAGTCTGTACTGAAAGTTGTACAGACTAAAATGTAAAAATACAGGGTTCTGTTTGCAGCACATTGTAAGACCATAAAACTCATACTCCCTCTGTGGGAGGTGTACTTTGAAATATGCTTGATCAGGAATCTGTAGAACATAATGAAAGCTGTTACACAGCCAACCATTCATTATTTCCAGAGTGCCCAGAGCTGCCTTACCCTTTTTCCATCAGAGACACTTTTCATGCTGGATCTAGAGGTTGTTCTGTAATATAATTTGAAAGTAAATTAACTGGCCAATTCATACAGGATAAAGGGATAACGTATCTGTGCTAAATCCTCACACATAGCTTGGAATGAAACATAACCTGAATGTACATATCAGTGTACGCGACATCTGTGATGCTCAGTAACAATAACACTGTGCTAAGACACACTAGTACAGTGGTCCCCAACCTTTATTTGGTCACGGACCGGTTTAATATCAGAAACTATTTTCGCGGCCCGGACTTTAAGGAGTGGCAGATAAATATACGTATATCATACAAATAAATGATACGCATAAAAATGGGGATATTTTAAAGATATAATAATGGGGAATCTTTAAAATATAATAATAAACGTAAATCCAATGTGTACTCGCAGCTTTATTAACAGCATTTTCAGTGGTTGGGGACCACTGATGTAAAGGATTTAGGTCTACCTCACGAAAACTGTGTTCCCCAAGACTCAGTGCTTGGCCCCCTTCTCTTTTCCTTGTACGCATGCTGTCTTGGTAATACACTACTCAAAAGAAGCTAGGCATTTTTGGCTTTTTGGTGAAGTTTATGGAAAATGTAAAGTTCACACTACAGTGATATTATATCATGAAAATAGGGCATTTAAGTAGAAGCGTGCAACTGTGATTTCCTCATCTCAAACAGTTTATTGAAACAAAAGCCAACAACAGTGGTGAGTACAGTACAACAAAAAATGTTAGTGTCTCAATAACGTGTCATGTGCCCTTGAGCGTCAATTACAGCTTGACAACAAAAGCTGATCTTGTTCACAAGTCAACTTATTGGTTGCTGAGGCATCCCATTTTTCTTGAAGGGCGGCCCTCAGGTCATTGAGGTTCTGGGGTACAGAGTTATAAGCCTCTACACGCTGACTTAGCTGATCCCTTAGGTTTTCCAAGGAGATTCATGTCTGGATAAAGTGCAGCCCACTCCATTCAAGGATCCCTATTGTCCAGCAGCTGTTCCCTGGTGGTGTGGTCAGGTACCCTTACCCCTATGGTACGCAAATCACACAGATGTAAACGGTTTCAAATGGTCTGACGTGACACGTGTCTCACACGTTCCTTAGATATGCCTGGAGTTGAATGGCATTCATCTCCACTTCTGTATGAGAATATCCAATTTGAAGGTACTGTTGTTCAGTTGTTAGGCATCATCTTGATCTTGTGATGTCAAAATGTGAACATCATGATGAGGAGGACTGTTTAAATACTAATTCTGATTGAACCAGGAAATATATTGGTTGATTCATGGATCGAACACCTCCTTGTCAGAGAACAGCAAGTTGAGTAAAAAGTACTGAAACATTGAACAGTTGGACATATGCATTCAAACGTTTAGGGAAGGTCACGTTAAGTTCACCTGTAAAGGTTTTAATGCATTTTAGGTTCATCCGAAAAGCTGAATATCTCTAACTTTGTGTGAGTAGTGTATATCTTCATGTGGGTTCTCCTGCCATTTCCTCCCCCCACATTTTATCACTTCCATATTAAAAGCACAAAATCTAGGTTCTGTTAAATAAAAAACTCCCTCATTTTCATCTCACTGTAACAGTCTCTCCCAAACTTGAAGATAGCTTCTTTCTAACATCAGGAGAATTTGTCCATTCCCCACCACTGACGGCACTTAGAAACTTGTCCAGTCACTTGTCATCTCTAGACTGGACAACCGTAACTTGCTCCTAGCTGTCGTTTCTTTGAAGACCACAAGACCTCTACAGATGATCTGGTCTTTAATACACCAAAATTCTCACACACCACTCCACTACTGCAAACCCATCACTGGCTTCCTATGCTTTCTCACATTAGATCTAAAAGCCAAAAATGGTCCAGCTCCATCTTAGGATAACAACTACATATTAATGTGATAAATTACCTTAACTGACACTAGCTTCATCCAAAGGACCCGGGTGGAGTACTACTTTAATCTCTGGTAAAAACTTCTAGGCTTACTAGTATGAAGTTCATGTTTTCTTGTGGACTCCAAAGCAAAGACGTATGCCGCTCTGTATAGGAATGTGGAAAGTCTGCCAAATGCTGTAAATGTGAATCTAGCTAGCTCCCTGTAGCAAATGCTTAATCATTCAAGTAGACTGATACATACAGAATAATAATTCACAACGATCATACTGTCACTATTGCATTAAAACAGTTACATAAAGATGCCAATAACCCAGTGACTTTTAATGTTACAATTTTAACTGAATTAAACTGAATAACTGAAAACTGAAAAACTCTGACATGTTTATACAAACGTGAAATCATGTAAAGTCCCATATTGGCACATCTTTAAAAATGATTGTCATTTGCTCCCTAAGGTTGGAATGAATGGAATGAGTCTACAAACTTCGATGGAGAAGATGCAGAGCAGTAAGAAGTCTTTCAGGAGTCTTTAAGAAGAGAATACTCTGTGGGGAAAATCTCTGTCTTTATTTTTTCTTCTCTCTCTTTCTCACAGAGCAGTGGAAGCTGCTGCTGACCGTGTCTTCATGGCTGCCCGTCTGTTTGTTCATCTGTTCAACCAGCAGGAGGCATCATTACAACAACGAGTTTCGGAATTGTTAGCAATAGCAGACGCGGCGGACAACTTTCATAAGAAAACTGTACAAGCCAGTGTTGGTGGAGGAGTAGCTAGCGTAGCTGGTAGCATCACTACCATCACAGGACTTGCGCTGGCACCTTTTACATTTGGAACATCGCTCATTGTGACGGCGGTTGGAATTGGAGTTGCAACAGCAGGGGGCATTACATCAGCCTCTGCGAATATCACAGATACAATGCACTCAAGGACAGGCCGGGCAAAAGTAGAGCAGATCATCTCCGGCTACCAAGAGGAGATCAAAGACATTAAAGAATGCCTCCAGTTCTTGCAGGTGACATGTCAAGTTTGTTGTATTTGGTCAACAACTTATCAGCTATTACTGTAACTTGGCATTCCAGTCTGTTGGTATGCTTAGCGATCATCTTTTTTTATTAAAAATTCTCTAACGTTTCAATAATATTAGCTTTTGAATACATGGGTAAGTCTAGAATTGGTATTCCAAAGCTTCAAATTAGTTGTTTTCCCCAAGCCACAAACTTAAGTATTAATCCCAACATTCATCTGCAAATGCCTTCAGAAACAGAGATTGTAAACTGTAAAAGAAACTGTAAAAATAAGTTCTAGGTTCATTCCACTCCACCTGACTTCAGTGGGAACACTGACTGTGTACATTGCATACTAAAACCCTATAGATGAAAACCGTAGTCCTATAGTTTGTTGTATGCAGTTATTAATGTACAAGTCTTCTGTGACTGGATAGTCTTGCTTCCTAACTGTCAACAGAAGCAGCTTGAGCTAGAATAACAATCATTACTTACCACTGCCCTCTGAAGGTATTATAGTAGCAGGTAACAAAGGTAAATGTAAAGAACTTATTTTGTTTTCTGAAGAAAAATGAGATTCCCTACTAAATAAATGGTCTGCATTTATTTAAAAGTGTTTGCCTCAACCCAGTAAATGAAAACACACTCTTTTTGCATGTTCGTTGCGATGTAAACATATCATTGTGGAAATTACCACCTGTAGTAGGGGCATATATCTTAATGCTTGCAATAAAACAATTGTTGTCAAAGATACTGTTAAAAGTTTAACAAAGAGTTTAATGTTATCAACCGACAAGAGAAACAAACATACTTTATTAAGGGTTTTTTTTATTGCCATTTAATGAATTGCAAAAATGTCTAATGTGGTTTTTTTTCTCAGGCAGGTATGGAGACTCTGGAAGAGTGGAACTTTGAGCAGTATGTAGACAGCATCTCCAAGCGCGCCATGAACAAGAATGTGAAGCATGTGATGAAAGAAGGAGGCCGAGCAGGCAAGGCACTTCTCATCAACACAGAGAGCTTAATCAGTACTGTACAGGTGCTGGGTTCGGCTGGTGGAGCGGCCAAGGCTGCTCAGGCCATCACCGTGGCCAGTGGGGTGATGTCTGGCCTCTTCCTGGCCCTGGATGTCTTCTTCCTGGCCAAAGACTCCATGGAGCTACGTAAGGGGGCCAAGACAGAGTTTGCAGCCAAGATCAGAGAAGTGTGTAAGGAGCTGCAGGATGGACTCTTTGAACTGAAGAACATTAAAGAACAACTGGAAACAATAATGGAAGATGTTGAGGAGGGGGAAGAAGAAGAGGAGGGGGAAGAAGAAGAAGAGGAGGAGGAGGAGGAGGAGGAAGTAGATGGTGATGAGAAAGAAGAACATCGAGAAGAAGAAAAGGAAGAAACATTTCAGCATGACCCAAAGAAAGAAGCCAAAGAACTGACCACAAAAAAACTTCAGCTAAACTAGATACAATAGATTGGCAAGTAAATTGCTAACAGATTTCATTTTCATAAGCACCGCACATAGGGCTACTTGAAAAGCGAAGGCCTTCATGCATTGTGCTTTACTCCGAGATTTCTCCATATGTATGATGGAGTAGATGCATTGGCAAAGCATAGATTTGGGATCAAAAGTGTGTTTATTTATGTTGGATACTATTTAGGTCAGAAATGTCATTTTTGAGAGAGGGCCACTTACTGCTACTTAAGGTTGTATATAATTCTGTAGAAAGACTTTCTGACCAGTGAGCCTATTGAAGCCTGCACCTTGTTGGCTGCAAAGCAAAAAAAATGTTTTCACGGACCTCTGGAATGCTGTGTATACATCTCAAAGTACAAAACAGGATCAGTGTGTTAGCTGTCTGGCTGGCTAACAATGACACTATACATACTGCTGTAGACCACACTCTGATGCAACGCACAGTGGGTCTCCTTGTTTGGAGTTAGACATGTGCTGGTCTAAAAGGCCTGCATTTTTTTGGAGAGACAGAGTTGGGGGGTTGTTGGGTGTTAACTGATGCGGTTTAAGGGTGCCTCCAAATGTTGCACATTATGAGTAGATTTGTATTGCAATTTGCACATATTTAACTGTTATACTGGGTGTATTGTTAGCCTGCTCTTTAAGCATACTGCTTCCTTTCATCCAGCAGCACTTTTAATTACTTGCTATTTGCTGTCCTTTAGGGTTGTAAACATTTCATAAAAGATGGTACTTGTGCAGCTTTGTATTTCCTGTCTAAACAAGACATCTTGGACCTTTATTGTGGTATTACCGGTATGTATTTTGTATTATTCATAATTTCTTTTTAATCTACCACGAAAGGGCAAAGAAACAAGTCAGTCCTCCACTGGAGGGCAAAAAAACAAGTCAGGGCACGCCTGCAGGGCAAAGAAACAAGACACTTCACCACTAGAGGGCAGAAAAGCAAGATAATTGAACAAAATGGTGGTGTAGCAGTGTAGTTTCAGTCAACTGTCACACCAAACTCTCACACACGTGTATCAGAATGACTGGTATACATCTCTATTACTGCCAGATCCTGCCTCAGCCAAGATATCTACAAGAAAATAGCCCTGAGTCTGGACTGCTGGAAAACATCTGCGACCTTCTTTTGCTGAGGTGGCCAGGTCCTCAGATCACTGCATCACCTGAGGACACTGCCCACAGTGCACAAAGAAGTGGAAGTGTGGCATTCAGACAAGGGGCCACGCTAGGCTAAAACCTAACACTCGCCAGCGGTCCCATCCATGCTGCTAGTCAATGTTTGCTCCCTGGACAATAAAATACACCTCCAATGATGAACTATGCAGCTTGAGTTCAGATAGAAAGGATGGCCATTTAAAAATTAATTGCTGGTATATTAAACATAAGAAGTCGGGAAAAAATGTAATGAAATGTAGAAAACGACCCCTATAATTTTTTCTCTGTTAACCTTTTTAATAATACATCTCTGAATGATGTTAAATGAAATGTTACCACAAGTGTTTTCTTAAATACACCCACAACATGCTCAGTAAGATATACTCCAAAATTCACTCCTGATCTTACTACTCATCGTCACCAGAGATTGTTCTCACTAAATTCAGGATGTGAGTGGGGCAAGCGTGCTTTACTGTGTATACAAACATCGTTGACCCCTGCTTCACCTCACCTACTCAGACTGCATCTCTGTCATGCTGATCACAGCTTATAGACCTCTGTGCCAAGCTGTACCCAGCCTTTTTGTAGCGGTTAGAGACCTAGTCCCCAGGAGCCGTCTCTGCTCTTCAGGAGTTATTTGAGCGCATCAACGCATGTTTACGGAGGCAGTCATTTGCAGAGGCTCTAACAACCTGGCATCTCTGATTGGCTACTTCAGCAAGTACATTACTGACTCCAAGATCTCCACATTCCCTGCCAGAAGAACCTAAGATACCACATCCAGATGATGGCTGGTCTGACAATTGCAAGGGCCTACCCAAGTTGGGCCATCAGACCAGCAAACTGTGCGCATGTTTAGAACATCCACAGCCGCTTTCTGGACACGTGGGGTTTACTGCAGCACGGCATTTAAACCATCACTAACTACAGTGCATCTTGATTTGCCTGTGACAGTGAGGCCTCCCTTCCAGATGAATGCCCTCTACACAGAAAGACACGGCACCAAAAAAGACCACCCCACCCTCAACAACCAGGTGCTCTGGCTTGCCATTTCTGAAATGAGGAAAACTGCTTTCCTGGTCGCTTGTTAAGAGGGTGTGCACAGCAGCTGGCAGGTGTTCTCACAGAGATCGTCAATATCTCTCTGAGCGCCACCCTCAAAATAACATGCTTCAAAGCAACCATCATCATCTGCATGCCATGGATCAATATTCTGCACTCACGTGCATCATCATAATGAAGTGTTTCTAAAGGCTCATAATACACATAAGAGTATTATGTGACACACTGTAGTTTGTGTTAAGTCCCAACTGCTCAGCCAATGATGCCATCACCCATGACATGGTGTACAGAGAGGAGGTGCAATGGCTACCAGATAAGTACAGAGTCAGTAACCTATCTCTAAATGTGGACAAAACAAAGACTGTTGCTGACTTCAAGACAGTATGTGTTTGCTCTCTGCTAAACATCAACAATTCCCCAGTGGAGATCATACAGAGCACGTATTGTTCCTTATAAAAGTTCTTTATTATTCACATCGCATAGAGTCTCTGTCATACTCCCTCAACACCAGATCCACCACAAAGAAGGTGCAGTAGTGTCTACTTCCTTCAGAGGCCGAAGAGAGGGCATAACCCCCACCACCCCCCCAAAGTTTTCAATATATTCTTCAGAGGGACTATACAGACCATTCTCTGTAGGTGTCGTGTTGTTTTGTTGTTCTTGTTTTTGCACTCTCTTTCTTGCTCTCTTTACACACTTTGTATTTTGTCCTAAAATAGGAGATTGCAGCTTATTATTAAATGTACTGTTTTACTGGTGCATTTTGACTCTTCCAACATCAAAGCAGCTAAATGTTTTTTATGAAACAATATACTCTCCCTGAATTTTTTCGGAGCTATTGGTCTGTTAACTTTTATTATATATATATTAGTGGTAGGCCGTTATCGACGTTAACATGCTGTTAATGTGAGACTCTTATCACGCGATAAAAAAAATATCGCCTTTAATCTATTCACAAAGTTGGGTTGGGAGCTGGGTCTACACTACGCAAGCTATGATGACTTTCACCTTGATATATTAACACGGATTTACTCTCTGTCTGTCTCGTTCGTGACTTTTCCGGATCACGCCCATTTTAAACCCGTCTCGCTCTCTCTGTTTCTCTCTCTCTCGCGTGCACTCTCTGTGCCCCTCTCTCTCTTTCTCTCTCTCTCGTTTCCGAGCGTGTGGATCGTCTCTCTCTCGCTCTCTCTGTCTCTCTCTCTCTGTCTCTCTGTCTCTCTCTCTCTCTTTCTCTCTTTTACTCTCTCTCGCTCTCCTTTACTCTTTCTCTCTGTCTCTCTCTCTCACTCTCTCTTATTCTCTCTCTCTCTCTCTTTCTTGTTCCTGACTTTTCCGTATTTAAACTTCGGGTTTACATTTACATTTTCTTTAAGGGTAATGTATTAAACTGAGTTCAAAATGAAATTAAAGTGATCTGGGAGAACATTTGG
>JBBPDB010000083.1:2224399-2235236 GCA_037974465.1 Brachypetersius altus
TATTATGAAAGCAATGTAATTTCAAATTCAAGCAGGTTCAAGCACTTTGTCCAAAATCCAAGCACTTTTCTAACCTTCAAAACACAATATTAAAAATCAAGCATTTTCCAGGATTTCCAGCACCCGTACGAACCCTGGACACTAAACCCTCAGTGTCTCCAGGGGAACTGTCCGTGTAACTAATGACGGTAAGTCGCTCTTAATAAGAGCCTCGGCCAAAGCCCCCACTTTGCCCAGAAGTTACCTTTAGCTGCTCCAGGGCTTGGGCGATGAGGGGCTGGCTGGAAGTCTGCTCGCGCCGCAGGGTCAGCAGATCCTCCATCGACTGCTGGAATGCTTTGCGCTGGGCCACCAGGTGAGCTGACTGCATCACAATCAACAGCAGGTTCTCCACCTACAGCAAGAACAGAGTTTAAATTCAAATACAAGTTCTCATCCATTTAACCTCCTTATTGTGGATTACCAGGATGCCATTCTAAAGTAAGGTGGCCCATTATAGTCACGCGTTTACACAGCACAGCACACAGTGTGAAATTCTCTCTCTGTGTTCAACCCATTCACCATGTGAAGCAGGGGGCTGCTGCCAAAGAGGTGGCGCCAAGGGAGCAGTGTGTGGGGACTGTATCTTATTCAAGGGAACTTAAGTGATGACACTAGCAGTTGGGATTCAAACCCACAACCTTCTATTTGCAGGAGCAACGCCCTAACCATGTACCCAAACCCACAAGCATGAAATTGCGAGTCTCATGATCTACCTACGGAGCTAGCCGGGCACATTCCAGTTTTTACATTTAAATATATGAGGTGGGCAACAACGTTTAACATGAAAAAGGGGAAGCTGGTAGCCAAGAGGTTAGGTCGTTCGCCACGCAATCAGGGAGTTGTGGGTTCGATTACCAAGACTTCTAAGCATCTCTGAGGTCCCCTGGCTGTCCGCTGCTTCACTTGGTGAATGGGTTTGATGCAGAGAAAGAATTTCACACTGTTTACACTGCCTGCTGTGGTGTGTTCACATATGACAGCTGGATCAAGAATGTTTTTGCTTTGAATAACTGTCAGGAATGTGGGCGTCTTTAACAACAAGCTTGCTTTGAGATATGGCATCCCCCCCCCCCCTTTATTTAACAGTAAGACCCGTAAACAGCAGACTCATAAACAGACTGACACTACAGCTCAGAACAGTTCTTAAAACGATGATGAAAGCAATCATTTTCAGGCGAGAGCGGTTCACTCCATCCGTATTCAGCAGTCCTTAACCATAAGCAGCTCGGTAAAAGACAGTGAGTTAATGCCCCCCTCCGTGGATGAGCAGTAAAACACAGAATGAAGAGAGTCGGAAGGGGGATTGGTTCAATACCCCTCTGTAAGCTCCAAACATTGGTTTTATAGGAACCAAACACACTTTCTCATTGAAATGCAATCTAGCTTCACCTTCATTGCCCTTAAGGTGTCTACTGTCTCCATCTGTGGAACCAGTTTAACCACAGTTCCTTCCCACTCGGCCCAGCTGGCGTCGGCAGGCGTGTCTCCGGCTCCATGCTTGCTCATGAGAAGATAGGCCTCGTCCTCGGGGATCTCATCTGGCTCTTTTGAGCACTCCTTCCCTGCTGCTGCGTTCAGGAGCTGCAGGATGGTGGACCGCTGCCCCATCAGACAATACGGTACAAAGACCTGCAGCTCCTCTAAGCCTGGGATCTGCACCTGTGATACCCAATAAAAAGCCTTTATGTACAAATGTGCATGTACAACTATGTATGTGACTCGACTGTGAGCAACTATTTAGCGATAATGAGGCTCAAAATGAAAGTGAAAATGAAACGAGAGGTAACTGATGGTTAGAATCTGGTTTTGATCATTTAACATCTGACAGAGAAGATATACTGCAACATTATAGCAGAAAACAGTACCTTGACGTAATTTCTTGCTTTCAGGGCTTGGAGAATACAAGGCACTCCGCTAGCTAGGCTGAAGTCGGCAGCAATCTCAAGGTCCTGCATGAGAGGAGCGAACCCATTCAATAATAAAATATATTAATAAAAGAAGGAAAGACAGAAGAGTGAAAGCCTGTGTGATCTTTACCTTGCGCAGCATCTTGGCGAAGCCCAGGGCTTTAGACGCTCGTTCCCTGGCCTCATGGAAAAGCTCTTTGAGAGATCGGCTTGTTTCAATCACCGACCGCCTGTTATGGCAAAGGAGTGAATCCAACAATTTTATCATAATGAAAGTGTCTATAAGTGTTTATATGTGTGTTGCACGTTGCGTGTACCTGATCTCATCTGAGGCTGTGCTACAATCAGCACTTTCCCAGAATTCGTCACAACTCTTTTGTAGGCCGACGTCCAAGAAGTCTCCAGTTGACCTCAGCAACATGCCGGCAATGTCACTACAATGAGGGAGTTCACAAAGCAGAAAATGGCAACGCATTCAGCAGAAATTAAATAAATAAATAAAAAAAGCACAATTTTTAATTCTACTTGAGTTAATATTTATTGTATAATAAATGTATAATATTTATTGTATATTATTTTATTAAGTATATTTCTGTGTGCTTTCGTACTGCCTCATCTCACTGTATACATGTATATGCGCTATATGATCAAAAGTATTGGGACACACTTGTTTGTCAGGGTTTGGGCTAAACCCATTACATCCAGTGAAGGACAATCCAACAAACCAAGACATTCTGGACACCACCAGGCTTCCAACACAGTTTGGGGAAGAACCTTTTCTATGCCAGCATGACTGTGCCCCAGTGCACAAAGCAAGCACCATAAAGACATGGCTGGATGAGTTTGGCGTACAACAGGGGTGTCGGTACTGGAGGGCCGTGGAGCAGCACGTTTTGGTGATTTCCCTGCTCAGAAACACCTGGTTCACGTCGCCTGTTAATGGTCAGGTTTAGTGAATGTGTATGAGGAGGAGAACCATCACACTGTGATGGACACCGGCCCTCCAGGACTGGAGTTTGACACCCCTGGTGTAGAAGAACTTGACTGGCCCACACAGTCCTGACCTCATTCCCATCCTTTGGGATGAACTGGAACGGAGATTTTGAACCAGACCTCATCATCCAACATCAGTATCTGACCTCATAAATGCTCTACAGAATGAATGGACACGATTTCCCACAGTAACTCCAAAGTCTTGTGGAAAGCCTTTCAAGAAGAGTTCTAGCTGCAACAGGAGACCAACTCCATATTAAAGTCTATGTAGTTGAATACAAAGTCATTAAAGACCCTGTTGGTGTAACAATACTTTTGTCCACAAACAGTAGTGGAGATAAAGTTTACTTTGACTTTGAGTACATCTACCAAAATGACATGGCTGTTTCCAGGCGGACACATATATCTGTACTAGTTTCAGGCACATCTACAGGGAATTTGTTTAAAAGTAAAGGAAACATAAGCAGAGACTCACCAAAAAAGCTTCCCAGACTGAGCTTCTCCTCCACGGATGTATGGAGTGATGACCTTTGTGAAAATCCACTCTTCTTCCAGAAGGTTCTTCAGGCTGTGGGAGGCCTGAGGCAACTGCTGCAACATTTCAATCCAGCTGCGCATGTAGCCGAAGTACACCTGCATTAAAAGAGTAGGTTTACTGTTAAGATAAAGTAGGTGATCAGATATAGCTTATAGATTAATTGGATGGGAGCTTACAAGAATCTGTTTGAAGTAAAAACCTGTAATAGCCTTTTGGTTAATTAACTAAAATGTGTTTTAAAGCAAAAATAGGAAAAAATGCTCTCATATGGCATTTTTGAGAAAGCAAATTTATTTAACATACTGGGGGGGGGGGAGAAATTAAAAAAAAAAAAAAAATCACAAACCCGTAGCCATATTTTGTGTTTTTATTCAGTAAGTTCAGCAAATAAACAATAATTAAAATTCAGAAATTGAGAGTTGAGCAGGGTTGTATATTTTTATGATTTTGAACCAACATGCGACCCAGATAATGAACAGCAACTATTATTAATACGACTGAAAAATAGTTACATGGACCACTGCATCACTATTAATCAAACATGAAAAACAGCTACATTTTTACAACTTGGAAATATTAACATTATTAATTAAGGCGCCCAACATCAATGGAAACAGCAAATGATCTGCTTAGATCAGCAAACAGGAATCAGTGGCCAACATGATAGTGTCCTACTGCCTGTTCGCTGCAAAAAAATAAACTTGCAAGATTAATTTGGTAGTTAAAAGTACCTTACAGCTGAACGCTGTCAACACCTGGGCTAAGCTTCTCATTTTAGAAGGTTCTCTATGGTGTAACAGACTATATCTTATGTGCAATCTTACTGCTTCTATTCATACTGTGGTTGTTTTCTTTTTTATTTAGATGTTGCCTTACTAAATTTAGAGTTATATTAGATGACGATTTTATTTTATAGTATTGTATTTTATCTTACTTTTTATTGTACATTATTCTGGTGTCGTGTCGCCACATAAGCAATTGGATAAAGTTTTCTGATTCTGACTTTGGTATTTTCTTCATGCAGCCATTAGTATTTTCTCATATGTATTTGACACATATTCTTTAAGATGGCATTCTTCATCCACACCAGGGGTGTCGAGCTCCAGTCCTGGAGGGCCGGTGTCCAGCACAGTTTAATGGTTCTCCTCCTCAAACACATTCACTAAACCTAACAATTAACTGAGGAGGTGAACCAGGTGTTTCTGAGCAGAGAAATCACCAAAACCTGCTGGACCACGACCCTCCAGGACTGCGGTTCGACAAACCTGGTCTATGCCATAATCGATCATTTCTTTTTAAATCCCACTCGCAGACGACGCATTGCTTCATTTCTGCTTCTCTTCTCGGCTTACACACGCAGCAACTCTAAGTGAAATATATTACACTCTGTAAACTATGTCATGCTTTGAATGTGTCTGTCATGTTCCCTGGTCACCTGTGTGGGCTGTATATCAAATATGTTTTATGAGCTACTGGGCGGATGCCTAAAGAGTATACTGCAGAAATGAATGCCAGACACAGATATGACATGCATTCTAACAGCTCAACAGCGTACTGGAGAAACTTAAAACTGCTCAACACGCACAAGTTGGTTCTGGTCCTCGCATACAGAGGTCGCAAAGAGTTCAGCTCTATCTTTGCACCTTCATAGAACACGGCAAGTCCTTCTCTGAGCTCTAAACATGCTGATCTAAATATTGCTGCACACCGGCTTGTCAGTGTTTCTTCTATTGGGATCATCTTCAGCTGATACCTTTTATTAAGGCCTTTTTAAATATTCTGCACTTTCAAGTTAGTTTAGCAATGCAATTAACTATTTTGCTTTAAGTTGCCAGACATATTATTAAAACATGTGATGACAGAAGTGTGATCAACCTTTAGTCAATGTAAAACAAGCTACTAAGGTAAGGGACTGCAGTCCTCTCACCATAAAATCTCTTCATTACTTGAGTTGGTTTCAGAGAGGCAAATAAATACAGGCCACAGACTTTGACCCTAAATGCCATCTAGGGCAATTTTATCAGCAGCTCATATAAGAACAATAAATATGGAAAGTATGTGCAGACATACCCGAGACATCCCTAAGATAAGCATCACTCAATACTTCCTACTAAATACCGCAGTGTCAAGTCTGGGGAGCGTAAAATTAGACAGCAGTCGTGTCAGGAGAAAGTTAAAAGCACCACCAACAGCCATATATCTACCATAGTGTTAGGAGTAACACTGCTCCCTGCTGAGCTGAAGAGGAGAATTAATTTATCTGCTGCTCACATGTGTTGAATTCCGTAACTTAGTCAGAGCTAATGCTGCTAGTGCTAGTACCGGTTAAGCACTAGTTTTAACTGCTTTAACCCTTAGAACTCAGTGTATTTAGTATAATCTGATTACAGTAAATATATAAATGTGTAAATCAGTCTAAACCTGACGTTCTCCTACACACTCATTGTTTGCTGCTCTTTGTCTAAGCCGCTCTCTGGACCCCCTCCCTCTGCAGCTTCCCCCACCCACTTGTGGGCGGAGACTAGCCTGAAAGGTCTCCCGAGTTCAGAGATCTTGTTTTTTTTTTTTTAAACCCCAGTAGTGGTTCCTATATAAAGTAAGTCCCCGTTATTCGCGGGGGTTACGTTACACGAACCCCCGCCTATAATGAAAAACCGCATTGTTGTGTTTGTCAAAAACTGCCTATTTTTATAGTGTAAACCCTAAATATGCCCCCAGATGTGCTCCCAGAACACTTTAATACGTTACCCTTAACGAATATGTAAAGATAAACCCGAGGTTTAAATACGGAAAAGTCACGAACGAGAGAGAGAGAGAGAGTAAGAGAGAGCGAGAGAGAGAGAATCCATGCGCTCCAGAACGAGAGCGTGCACGAGAGAGAGAGAGAGAGAGAGATGTGAGCTCTGGAAAAGTCACGAACGAGAGAGAGAGAGACAGATATAGAGAGCGCGCTCGCGCGAGGGAGAAAGTGTAAGAGAGATGCCTACAGCCATGCAGGGGGAGCCAGAAGAACTTAAATGACTTTTTAAAAAAAACCCAAAAACATTGGCACAAAAAAGGCAAAAAAAAAAAAGCGGAGATTATTTGCAGGTTCTGCGTTGTTTTGAATATTTCCTCGTAAAATGATCAGTTTTGTTCTAAAAAAGTCCCGATCCGCATAAAACTGGGGGTTTACTGTACGTCATGTTTTTAAATTAGAATAATTTAAACATTAAACAAAGCTCAGCATGACATCGGACACCTCGAGCATCAGCACAAACGCGAGGAACCTGCATATAAAGCCGTTTCGCTGTATGATTACCATTTTTTGGTGTGCTGCTGTTACAGATCTGTGCTGCTTGGGTTGTAAGGGTTGAAAACAATCTTACCTCTAGCATTTTGTGGAGGTCTTCCTCAAACTCATCAATGTTGGCATTGGTCTGTAAGCCTTGCGGGTCAGAAACAATCCCACGCAACATGAACTGATAGTACTGCTTCATCAGGAGCCCACCTTTCAGCACTTCCTTACACTCACGCACCAACTGCAATACAAAATCAGACACGAATCAGGCAACTGGCACATATTAACAACCGTGTTTTCTGCCAAATATGCGTTACATTACTCAAGCAGGCAGAAAAGCCTGGCAGCATTCATCAATGAGGGAGTTACATTTTGCATTTCATCTACAACAGCTTCACAAAAGTGACAATGTGCCTCGTGTGTAGAACACATCCAATGAAATTCCCAAAACAATCTCAATACTGGATAAATTATTACCTTTTAGACCATCATCACAAACACATCATCAACATAGACAGCACAAAACTGTTCTCTGCTGCAGTGGGCAGCCAGTGATGCAGCGCCTGGGGAGCAGTGTGTGGGGACGGTGCCTTGCTCAGGGGTACCTAAGTGGTGCCACTGGCAGTCCTGGGATTCAAACCCATGACCTTTGAATGGCAGGGGCAACTCCATTCATCATTTTGCATTGTTCCAAATCTACAAACTTAGGGCTAATGTAGTGGATAACTATGAGGTTTGTTTCCCCATTCAGGCTAGAATACATTACACCAGTGCTGTAGTTTTTCACAGTTTCCTGTTTACAGCTTAAGGTCTTGCAGCAGATGTCATATATTATCTGATTTTTGGAACCAAGTGTACTAGATACAGTTGGAGGACAGTAGCTCTGCAAGTGTGTTTGTGTGTGTGTGTGCACCTGTTTGATGCTGAGGAGGGAGGGCTTTCCAGTAGGTCTCTGCTCCAGGCGCAGTTTGAGGCACTCATGGATGACGTTTAGCAGCACGCGGCAAAGTACGAGGAAAGCAGGCTGAAAGGAGGGCAGGTCCATGTCCTGCAGCTCCGCCCACGACACCCGTCCTGACCCCGCCTCCTCCTCCACCTGTCCCGCCAGGTTACGAGAGAGCTCCGGCAGGTAGTCACTGTACAGCAAGGAACAGTCCGGAACCTCAGACCACTGGAAAACAGAGGAATAAGCACGAATCTCATAAATAACCGACAAACATTGCAAATCATGAGTGATATCAAAGTATGGTCACCCCACCAACAGCATGGTGATAAAGTATTCGCGAATAAGTGAACATGAACATTATCCTAGCAAACGAAGTGAGTATTGCTATTTAACGATAAAATGTTCATTTTAATTAAAGAAAATAAAGGCTCACAGACCTACTGAACTACAGGATCTGTTACATAGCTAATATGGTTAAATGCTGTCCATAGTTCTAAATGACCATTATGAAATAAAGGGGCTAGATAGAAAAAAATAAATAAACGAATGGAAGAAAATATTATGCTGACTCAAGTTACAGACGGCATAAAAAGGCAATAGATCGACTGAAATTATTTAAATACAGTGAAACGTGGCAAAGATCAGCTGTTTATGACTGCATCCCTATTAGAAGCAGACATTAAAGAAACATGTTTATACACAACAGTATTAAGGCTCTTGTTAGCCATCTGCCACACTTACGATCTTATGCAAGCTATACACACACACACACACACAAAGAGACCGCATCATTTTTCATTCTGGTTATTGCTTTTGTAATTTGTGGGAGTGTGTCTGTGTAAAATGTGCACGTCACTATTGTTGTATACACTATTGACCAACACTTGATTCAAAAAACCAAACCAAATGTTTGTAGAAAATGTAAAAATAATACATATCAATAATTTATTATACCTTGGAAATGTTAAACTACACAACACTGTTCCATTATTTTACAACTGCAACAATTAAAACAGTGGTGTTAAGAGCTGAACGTGTGCATGTGTGACACTGTTTCATCCACCAGAAACTGAATCAGGAGTGAAGCTGCTGCCATACGGCACTTACTAGTGTTACCAAACACTAGTGCACTCACAACCCATATGCAACAGTACATAGAAGAATAGAGACCTGTGCATTTCTCTCTCTCTCACGCACGCACGCACGCACGCACGCACGCACGCACAACAGAAAAAAGGTCTCATGTTCCTCTATGGCTGCATATATACATACACTACAACAGCATACCCGTGTCAATTCCAAAGATCCTACTAGTGGGTTTTTCCAGTTTTCTCATGCTACAGTGAGTGACTTAAATCAACCACACAAAAAAAAAGAGAGACAGTGAGGCATCTTAAAATGTCCCGCCCCATTCCTTTCACTTAACGTCACACAAAATCACCCAATAATCTACAGCCCAAACTGCCTTTATCTCGCGAAGCCTTGTAATTACGCACAACAGTGACGTAAACTTTACGCTTGCAGTTCAGTTCAACTATCATTTTCGCTTTAGTGTTCTGCCTGCAAAAACAGCCAAATGTACGAAGCTCTTCAGTCGAGCTTTAGCGCCGTTGTTTAAAAACAACACCTTACTTCTAATTATTTATCCGTTCATCACATCCATGCTGCTGGTACTTAGACATTCATTTTATTTATTCCATCTCCTTAAATACTGGTCTATTCTTGGCATCTCACTTTATTTGTTTTATATATATGTTTACAAGAGCTGCAAATCTGTTGCACTGTACGTTCCTGTGTATTGCAAAGACAAAGATATTCTGCCTCTTCAAGCTTCTAATAGGGGTGCAGTGTTTCCCTGTATTTAAATCATTCCAGCCAAACTGTTGTGTGTATGTTGCAACTATAATGTAAGACGGTTAAGGATTTGCTTTCATTAGTTATATTATTTTAATAGCTAGCTAGCGTTAGTCAAATCAATTACAATCAAGCTTCTCTATACACACCATACATAATCACAACAGACCGATCAATAAAATGTACTTTAGTTATTTAATCAGTTCTTATACCAACAAAAACATACATTAATGTCTTGATAAGATCGTAGAATAACATTTCTTTAATCAAGAGACTGCAAGGACAGTACTTTGTTTATGTACACTTAGATATATAAAAAAATGCCAATGCTTATGAAAGAACAGGCATGTAGGAGCTAAATGAGTCAACTTGTAATGGCGAGTTAATAGTTAATACATTAATACCCCAAAGGAGCTTCCAAGAACTTGCAAATATGATTAAAAAGTGATTGTTTGTACAGGCATTAAATACTGAGTTTCTGTGTCCAAGTTCATTTTCAAAATCGCTCGAGCACAAGAACATTTAATTAAACTCACAACCATCTGATCGCAGGGGCAACTCCCTAACCACCAGGCCATTAGCTGCCCCATGCAAACCAATAATTTCAATTTAAAAGACGCTTCTAGTGGAAATAACTGTCTGATTCTAAACTAATTTAATAATTTTACAGCACCTCACTCAAGGGTACCTCAGTGGTGTCACTAGCAGTCTTGTGATTCAAACCCACAACCAACTCCCTGACCATCAGGCCAACAGCTGCTGTTGGTATCAGAGAAGAGTAGCTTTTACACCACAGCTGTACAGTGCAGGAGCCACTCTGTGTCTAATAGGTCTACAAGGTCATCACATTTTAATAATTCTCTTTTTAGACAAAGTTCCTGAAGGATCACTATACCTACATTTCTGAGATGACTAGTCAAACACATCTTGCTTCCATTGTATACCAGCCTCTTAACAGAAATTTAGATATTTTATATCTGTCAGATCATGTAATGTGCTCAAACACGTAATTTCAGCTCTTTCAGCTTCATTTTACATGTAGCCATACATTAACTGTTGACTCTTGCTGATTATATTCATGATTAAGACTAGGACTGGACGATTTGGCCTAAAATCAAAATCTCGATTAATTGAACAATTAAACTCGATTACGATTAATTTAATTTATTTTCTTGCCCTCATAGTTCACTGACAAGTTGCTGAGTTGTCTCAGTGTTTAAGCTCTCCGTGCTCGACATGTCGGCGGAATAACGTAACATAACGGAGCGGGGTCACGT
>JBBPDB010000083.1:2235336-2246793 GCA_037974465.1 Brachypetersius altus
GTCCATCAGTACAATAACTTTATTAACGTTCCTCACATTTATACCCACCAGCCGCCTCCGCTTGGGCTCGGATTTCAGTGTTCGCCGCCGTTATCCAACTCAAAAACACGCTGAAAGCCCCGCCCCCTCCGCACTAAATGGGCGCCATTTTGACCACGTAGTGGAGTGTCCATTGTTCTGCTCGGCGTTTTCGGGCCGATTTCAGTGCAGCATCCGGGTTGCACCCACAGCGGCCCTTTCTGGACAGGTTCGAGACCCCTGAGTTAACCAAAACAAAAGTAATCCGAGTCGCCAGAAGTGGCTGTTGCCTTATTTTTTATGCTATAGATGCCCATATAAGGAAGGCATAAACAAGAGCTGTTAGAAGGCTTTAGGGAACTAGGGTGTGCTTTATTTTTGCAACCTCATGGTGGCAGTAGCTGAGTGGGTAGGATACTTCCCTCCAGACCAAGAGGTCATGGGTTTAAATCCTACCTTCAGGACCACTGTGTCCCTGAGCAGGACCCTTAACCCCAAGTTGCTCCAGGGAGAGACTGCCCCCTGTAGGTAGGGAGTGGAAGTCGCTTTGGATAAAAAGCTTGGCCTGATGCAATGCATGTTACCTATGTTGGTTCAAAAAAAGCAGAAAGTTCTAGAAACAAGCAAGAAATGTAAAATCTTCTCTTACATTATAAAACAAAATATACAGCATTTCACTTTGAAAAGCTTTGTTTTATTTCGACGACAGAACAGTAGATTTGACTATTCTTTGCCCTCATTCAGGATTTGAAAGGCGTAACTTGTGTTGAAGTGGAAGTGTTAGTCCTATGCTGGATTACAGTGGATTACATTTATGCTGCAGTTTTCAGTGCTGAACTGATTTATCTAGACTGAGTCACATTGGCCTCGTAGCTCCAGTGCAAAACTAAACCAGCAAAATATCGGCTGTTTTAACTGCACTTGGAGGGAAAAGTGCTTTAAAATGACGCAAGCAAGACTTTTTTTGTTCGTGGTGTTTTTTTGAAAAGTGTGTACAGATGTTAGGGCTGGGCGATTTGGCCTAAAATCTAAATCTCGATTAATTGAACATTTTTAACTCGATTACGATTAATGAACGATTATTTTATTTATTTGTTTTTTGTGCCCTCATAATTCACTGACAAGTTTTGTACAGTAAATATGCTCACACATTACAAGATTTTTTTAATGACTTGATTTTAAAATAATTGAAGGAAACGCGCACTACTATCTACTCTCTACTCTCTATATTTTTATCACTGATGATGTGTCCAAGTAGCACTAATAGGTGTATTTCTAAAATTAAAGGGAAAGTAATCGAAATAATCGACCTGGAAAAATTTGATCGATTATAGGTTCTGAATGTCGATTTCGATTAGTTTTAGATTTACCGCCCAGCCCTAATTAAGACATAAAAATGTAAGTACTGCATACATATGTTATCAAATAATGAGGCTTGATTCAATACAGACAACCACTGCTCCATAACGGTTAAAATAAATATGTAAAAGTTTTGATAGTTTTGCATCACCGCCTATACTAGGGACCGTTTGTCAGTAAGAAACAACTGGATTACTGCCAAGCCCTACTGGACATAAGGTTTAATACAGCGAGCTTCTAATCCTAATAAACTCAGGAAGACTCAAATCTTGAATGTTGTACTGCCAAAAAATACGATGTCTGAAACTAAAATCTTTTTTTGAGAAAAAAAAAAAAAATTATAAAGATCAAATGACAGAGTAATGCTAATCACTTATTAGAAGGTTTCATTAATAATGTTGTTACTGCAATAAACTGTGATGGAAACTCATCTCTAACTTCTTTTTCCCTCCAAAATCAACTGGTTTAAAGACTCCTGACCGGATGCTCACCTCTTGAGTGGGCGTGTGGCTCAGCAGTGCAGTCCTGGATCTCTGCAGGGAGCGGTCCATGAGTTTGTGCAGTCGAAGGATGAGTTTGCGCAGGCCCATCTGCTTCAGTGCCTTGTCTACAAACGGCCTGTAAATGGCTGTCGGGCAGTACTGGCTCTCACTGTCACATGTGGGCATGAACTCTTCCGACAACAGGCGAGCAAACTTGGGTGTGAGGCAAGTCACGGGCTCCCTTTTGAGATCTGCCTCGCCCGCCTCGCTCTCCTCCATGTCGCTGTCGGCGGTGAAGGTGGTCGTGGAGTCGTTCTCGTCCTCCTCCTCCTCCTGTTCGTCGCCATCACTTCCGCGAGAGCAGCGGGGCGAGGGGATCTCAAAGATGGGCCAGCCGATACGCGAGAGGTCTCGGAGGCCCAGCACGGTGCCCATTACTCGCAGCTTCTGGTTGAGGTCCTGAGTGATATTGAGCCACAGGCAGAGCGCCTGCACCCTGCCCTGGAAGTCCCTTGCCGCGTACTTTTCGTAGTCTTTCTGCAGAGTCTGTAGCGAAGGGTACAGAGCCTCTACAGACTCCAACAAGCCCATCACACCCTTCACCTGCTCGAAGGCAAGTCGCTGCCTCTGCAAGTGCTCCCTACACGCCGAACCCGAGCCCAGCAGAGCCGCGGTATTTACCTCTGCCCAGGAGCTAGGGCAGGTCCCACAGTTAGACACTCCCGAGCAAGAGTCTCTCAGGACTGACTCACGCCGAGTCTCGGACGTGGCTAAGCAGCTGTAGTCCACCCTGAAGTGCAACACCTTGCTGATGATGTCCGGAATAGCCTGGCGGGCCGTGTAGAGGAACAGGTCCTGGTCTGTGATGCTGCGGCGCGCATGCCAGGCTTGGAGCTCGAGCCAGATCACCTCGTTGTTCTGGTCCATGAAGGCTGTGTTCTCCAGGCCCCGCTGCTCCTTCTCCTTCTTCTTGGAGGACATCGACGTGAGCTTGAGCAGCAGACGTAGCGTCTCGAAGAACTTCAAGCGGTCGGCCGGGCAGTCCGTGCGGGACGTCTGCCGGTGGGTGCGGGGCAGAGGGTGAGGCATGTTCATGGGGAGCTTGCACCCCAAACTCAGGTAGGGTTTCCTGGGGTCCATGTTGAACGCGTTAAAGGGACCAGATTTGGAGAGGGGGTCCAACATGAAGGAGCCCTCGAAGGTCTTCTTTTTGTCCCTCTCGTTAGAACGCAGGTTGGAGCGCTGCTTCTTGCCTTGCTTGTAACTGACCTCCTCACTCAATTCGGATGGTCGCTCTTTCTGGGACGAGGTACTAGAGGGACTCTTCTCTGTAGATGAAACAGCAACAAAAGAGATGTTATCACTGGTTTTCATGCCTCAGGCAACATGCTATTGTATTAGGTTCTCACGAAAAAAAAAATTCATACAAATTTTGTTAATCTTGATGAGAAACTTCTTAATCTGGTCCAGGACAGTGTCTCGACCGCACCACATGCATAAAACAGTGCTGCTTATGAAGATTTCTTCTAGTGGTTTGTTGATACACGGCTTGGCTGACAATATCTTTCTTACAATCTTAGATGTTGACAGACTGGGCTTTACTAGCGTTATTCCAAGACACAGGAAAATACCAAAAGCTGATTCCAAATAATAATCTCCGTTGAACAATATTATATATGTTTTATTATAAATGACTTTAGCACAAGTTTGCTAAGTGTTATTCCCCTCTATGAACTCTTTCAGGTTTTAGCATTTGAAAAGTTGTTTTATTGTATTGTTTATATGAAGCAATACAATATTTTATTGGGGTGTGTATGCAGATACGGGCAAATGCACTCTCTTTAGTCTTTTCCTAGTTCTGATTTTGTTCTTTTTTTTTTGTTTTTTCATTTCACTGTGTACTGTGTATACGGTTGCGGGACCAACACTTGCTACGTACTAATGAAAAGGGTCACCCAGGTTACCCTGCCCGTCTCATTTCATTTCTAAAAATGTAAATAAATAAAGTACAAATTTCCCACTTGTGGGACCAATAAAGGTTTATCACTTCCAAATACACTTTATTGGTCAGGGCTCAAGGATGCAATCACTTTCAAAACATGCAGTGAATATGATGGTATGCAGAGGTGCTGAGATGTGAGCAGTATATGGGCAGTGTGGCCCAATTCCACAATCCAATTAAAAGTGTGGGTCAATGAAAGGGAACACGTTCTCACCTTTATTGGGGGAGCGGCCCGCAGCTCTGGCCTGGCTGCCTCTCTGGTGTTTGCCAGACATGCGTTTCATCTGGCGGGGGGTGCGGGGTGGGGAGGCCCCGTAGAAAGACTCCTCTTCCTGACTGAGTTCGTCCCACAACTCATCCAGCTCAGAGTTCTGCCGGGACACATCTTTTGGTGGGTCCGTTGGCCTGGTAATACGAGACAAGCGTACATGAGGTGAATATATGATGAGCGCAAAAAAACGAATTACTCAACATCTACAAGAATAAGGTTCAAGGTTCAATTCGAACATTCTGAAAAGCTCAAACAATACATTTCTTAGGAATTTTAGGGAGAAGCGGGGCTTCCTTATATGGTCCACATCCCCACTAAGAATGAAAACATTTATAGTGTTATAGTGAAAAATCTAACTAAAATGAAGCTAGAAAAAAAGATACCCGGGTTTCTGAAGCTTGCTGTGCAATAATCGCTATGTTTATTTATTATACAAATAATAAACCACTTTCCTCAAGCTTAATTAGGCCCACTCCCACCCTAATGAACAACAATAGTGTAATCTATAAGAGCGCTTCACAAGAGTGCAAAACCTCACTAATGCATTTGTGGCTGAACGGAAGGTAACAGCCGTGTTCCAGAATCTGGAAAGCTCTCTCTCGAGTTGGAGGAAAGAGGACCAACTCCAACAAGCTCAAGATGTCATTTGTGTGTGTCACACACTATTGGCCATATTGTGCATGACCAACCGGAAACATACAGGCTGTTTCAGAAGCTTCGCCAAAATCCAAAACTCAGAAACAGCTTAACAGGAGGATAATTCTGTTTATTTTTGTGTGTAAAATTATGAAAAACACCACTTTGTACCCCAACCATATAAATGCAATGCACAACCTACACAAATGTGAATTGCTCGATCCCAAATGTGACACAATATTGGTGTATTTCAGTGCTACCAGTATTTGGGTTGGGCCACACATCGAATATGTACTGCAGCTTGGTCTACAGGAGATGTAATAAATGACTATTGGAAATATCAAGTACAAATTGTGGGGGTTTTATTGCTTCCAGCACGAGACTTCAGTCTCACACTCTCTCTCTCTCTCTCTCTCTCTCTCCCTCCTTCCCTTTCTCTCGACACAAAAGCAGAAAACAATCACAAAAACGCACACAAACTCCAGACCACTCTGGGCAAGTGATGACTAGTCAAAGGAGTGATCAATACGCAAATGTGCAAAACAATTTCTGCAAGTAAACAGAAAACGACATGCTTTTAAGTAGCCATGGCAGCCTAAAAGACCATGTTCTGCATTTTAACAGCACAATTCCTACTCATCTGTAGTGCTGAACACATTGGAAAACCAATAAAAGCTTTAAATAACATGCTATAACTTCTGCAGAGTTCACATTGTACTTCCCCTCATTTAAAAATTCAGCAAATAAAGAGTAACAATGTATTAAAATCTGCAGAAGTGCGTTCTCTGTGAAGGACGAGAACTTATCTTCACTGCAGTAATCAGAAGATCAGATGCATTTTTGCATACTGCTGTGTTTGTTCAGTCATAACGCTCATAAAGAATGTGTGTTGCTGCGGAAAGGTGCAGAGTCTGACAGTGACTGAATCTTTCAGGAATGGGAGCTTTGACGTCACCTCGGCTCTCGCTGTTTGTTTGGTTGTCATGGGACACTTCAGCCGAGCACGCTCTGGGTTTACGAACACATCTAGAAAGCCTCACTGTCCACAGGTCATTGCTTTAGTGAGCATCAATGAAAAAAAGAGGAAACTCACACAGACTTATGGATATACTTACAGATTTCGTGTTTGTATAACTGTCACTACATTGTGTACATGATTACTTGATTGATCATCATAATAATCCTTTAATTACTCCTTTACTAATATAATTGATGTCCTGAGAGGTTTAACAAAATCAAAACAAACCTTACTTTAAAAAAAAAATACAGATCATTTTAATATCAGACCTCATGGTTGCCCTTGGTTTATTGCCCCTTTTAAAACCTTGCAAACTTCCCACTTACGGGAAATTATCCCACTCTCTTAATACTGGATGATCCAAACTGAAGCACAGACTCTCCTTCCTTACACACACAACATTGCTGCAGAGCTTCAGCTTTAAGTGATGAAGCTATTTTGGAGTCTTGTCACATTATCAAAGTTACTATATTATCACAGATCCATTATAACAATAACATTTTTTGATTCATCAATAAGTAGTCAAATTACTTGTTAAAACCTAATGACAGAAATTGAAAAATAAATTGAAAATGCTCAGCCCTAGATGGGATATAAAGTGGCCAGTGTGAACAGCCACTTTTCAATCTCTAAATTAAACCCCTTCACCGAGTGATGTGGGGAATGTGCCTTGCAAAAAGGTATCTCAGTGATGCCACTGGCACTCCTGGGATTCAAACCCACAACCTTCTGATCGCAGAGGCAATTCCCTAAACACTAGGCCACCAGCTGGCCCTTTCAATGGCAAAAAAAAGAAGAAATTATATTTGTTAATCGTAGGTCCAATGAAATAATGGCAAGCTTTCTTTTACTGAAGTAACAGACTTCCCTCACTGAGCTCTCATGTGATACATTTCCTCTGGCCACACATAACCTCTTGAGGCTGCAGAACACCAAAATCGAGGGTGAAATCAGCAGAACCAAAAGACCAGAATTGCCCACAGCTCAGTACATGACAGTAAATGAAAAGCGGCCACTTTTCAAACCACAGCACTCTGTTTTTATCTCATTCACCAGGTGAAGCAGCGGGCAGCCAGGAACACAGCGCCCGGGGAGCGGAGCATGGGAACGGTACCTTGCTCAAAGATACCTCAGTTTTGCCACTGGCAGTCCTGGGATTCGATCCCACAGCATTCTGTTAGCAGGGGCAACTCCCAAACCAGCAGGCCACCAGAGGCCCAATAAATAATGCATTTACATTTAAAGCATTTAGCAGCGGCTTCCCTGACTACAGCCCCCCTGGAGCAACTTGGGTTTAAGGGTCTCTCTCAGAAACCCTACCCACTAGCCCTCCACCGCCTCAAAAGCACTTAATACTTACAGAGAAAACCTTATTTAATTCAGCTGCTTTCAGTCTCGTCTCCAAACACAAAGATACTCAAAACACTTGCAAGGTCGTAACAGATATTACACGCATTATCTGAAGCTTGTAACGAGCAATAACATACACTTTGTTTTGTATGTCCACTTATCACAGTGGAGACGTGTCTAGGTCTTTCAGAGAGAGTGCAGTTTGTTTTTTTGAAAATCAAAACAACTGATCTGACTGCAGAGATTGGCACTCAAGTTGTTGACAGACTCACCTTACATGGAATAACATTGAAAATGTTCAAGCTGAAAGGTGCATATTTGTAAATTTTGTTTAAATTTAATGCAGAAACTACGGAAGCTCTCAGGCACCTTCAGTATGTATGAAGCAAATGCAATGTTTAAAGGAAAGATGCAAAACATGGCCAGCATGCAGTCTGGATAGCAAGCTGAAGTGTCAGCTGGTTGGCCTAGCGGTTAGAGCTTGTGATCAGAGGGTTGTGGGTTTGAATCCTAAGACTGCTAGTGTCACTGAGGGACCCTTGAGCAAGATACCGTCCCCCCACACTGCTCCCAGGGGGGCCCTTGTAGGTGGCAGTCCCCTACTTCACTTGATGAATGGGTTAAATGCAGAGAACAATGTGAAATTTGTGTGCTGTGGTGTGTTCACTTTAAGGGGGTACTTTACTACTCAAGTTTTAATTACTGATTGCAATAAAACTTCTGCTCGCTAGAATACATGCAACACAAACAGAACAAATTAAAACAGCTCCAGATTTTTACCCATTTCCTTTACATGGATGCGTTAAGCATTTTTTTTCCCCACAGTTGGAAGTTAACTAGAGTTACTATCTACCAAGATACAAGAGATATCTAGGTTACTATTTTAAATCCCTTTTGAGTTTTAGTTTTACTCATGGGTTCTTCCATTTCATTTCCTATAGATCTCTCAGTTCTTATTAGTTTTCTTATTAGTTTTCTGGTTAGCCGAATTGAGGCTGCATCCTAACTTTTCATATTGAGCCTGAAGGAGAGTAAAGTGCAGCAGGTTAGTCTGCTGTTTTTGTGATGAACTGAGGTTTTTCCTCCATATCTCTGAGCTGTAGGCCTCCACACCGCCTTATTTGCGGATGTCCACCTCAGAAATATACTTCTGCGAATACTGGAGCAAATGTATTACATGAACTGGGAGGTCTAGTATAATTGTTATGAAATGACCAGGATATTTAATGCTCCTGAAGATATCTGAAGAGATCTGAAAAGCATCACTGAAAGTGGGTTTTGGCCACAGACCTAAGCAATAAGCCATAAGAAGTTGCAACAGAATCGTGGTCAGTGAATTAAACACAATACTCAAAATGCTACCCAGCCAGTCAGTTCAAAATCTCAACAAAAGGGCACAGGGATGCTAAGGGATAGTTAACAAGACAGTTCCTAACTCTGACTTGTACATGGATAAACTTGAGGGAACTTAAGGAAAGTTCAACACAAGACAACAGTAACAGGCCAATGTGAGGAAAAAAATAGACTCAGATTCCGGAGGAAAAGCCTGGACCCAATAACGGTGGGTGATGGGCGTGAGGGATTGGGGTGATGGGGTGATGGGGTGGGGTGGGTGGAGTTGATGGGGTGGGGTCGGGTGGGATGGGGGGAGGCAGGAAGGAATCTAATCCCATTCAAATTTAAATGTAGCCTATATAGCGATGCTGTGGGGGTCACGGGGTGGAGTGGGATGGGGTGGGGCGGTGGGGTGGGGGTGGGGTGACTGGGTGGGGTCGGGTTGGGTTGCGGGGGTAGGAAAGAATCTCAGCACATTCAAATTTAAATGTAGCCTAAATGCTGATGTTGTAAGCCATGCGTTTCTTCCTCTGGTGATCTTAAGTAGTTTAAGCACAACAAACTACATTTAAAAGTCCAACTTAAGTACAATGTTTCAATAAAAAACACTTGAAAGTTTTTCTAACACAAAAGTGCAACTGAAAAGAACAATACTATTCACTGACAGAGAGTAGTGATATCGTCCAAGAGCCTATTGCTGAGAACTGAGTGAGGAAACAGACAGACACTCTCTTAAAAGAAACAATTAAGAAACTGCACATGCAATCTGAAGTGTATCACACAATCTCTGCGTGTGACTCACGCCACCCTATGAGATTATAAAACAGGAGTCCTTGTATAATCACATGCATGATATAATGCTGTGAATGTCGTCATGGGTAATGAATTTGTTGAGGGGGGGAGAGGCTGGGAGACATTACATTACAGTATTGCATTCACAAGCATTGCAGCTTGTTTAGAAGCCTAGAATTAGACCTGCAATTAAAATTCATGCTATTTGCACGCTTTCAGAGCTATCCAGCCATTTAAAATTTGCATTTTTGCCCAGTAAAATTTCAAAACAAGCATATGTACTTGATCTGCTCTTCATATTATGTTACTTTGGTGAAGAAATCTGCAGTCAAAGCATACTATCAAGTACAGTTACATAAAAAATAAAGGAGATCGTTGCAGCCATGAGGCATCAGGGTTGCCAGAGTGATGAACATTTTTGCCCAGAAAAAGTTCAAAACAAGCATATGTACTTAGGCTCCTCTGCATATTATGGTACTTTGGTGAAGAACTCTGCAAGCAGAACATACTTAATTGCTGTAAAATGGTCTAAGGACAAAAAAGTGACTAATAAAAGGCCACTCGTCCCTTTTTATTATCACCTGCACCTCAGTGAACTAAAGAGGATCCATGTAAATACAAACAAGCCCAATCGCCTTAAAATAATAAAGGAGACTGATGTAGCCATGAGTCACCAGGGTTGCCAGCTTGATAAATAAATAACATTTTTGAACTCACAGAGCTTCTGGGTCCCAGGACAGTTTAGGGAAAGCCCTGTTGGACCTGATGCAATTTCATATTCAAGGTCTACTCTTGCTTAACACTGCAGCCATGAGTAGCCAGCTAATCTGAGCTAAAAATGTCTTTAAGGCGTGTTATTTACTAATTTTCTGGTTGGAAGTGATTGCAGTATGCGCAGAAAACAAGGCAGCATGCCTTAAAAGCAGTTCAGCTGAAAATGCATGATCTAAAAAGCAAACAAATCAGATCTGAGAGTGAAAAATGTGAGTTGCTAAGTAGCTATCCTTTAGCTTTTCCCCATGACCACACAATGATAGTGCACAGAACAGGGTGATTTTTGTCTAATTTTCTTATTTCATTACCTTCAACACGGGCCAAGCATTTCCGTCGACGTGCAGCTTTACTCTCGAACTGCTGTGCATAAGAGTTCTCCAAAAAAAACCAGAGAAAAAAAGTTTTCAACTTTATTTTCGCTCGGCTTGCGAATGCACGCAGGCCACTTTTTGGCAGGAAGAGCGGTTCGTACGAACGCGCAGGCGCGTCTCTAGGGCGGTCTGTGGAGCACTATTTTGCAACGACAGAGGTCCCGGCCGGGGAGGGTGTGCACGCACACACACATACAGGTATACACATATACACACTCACACACATAGATACACACACGTATATATGTGTGTGTTGCCTACCTAGTCAAGTAGGTTTTATTGTCAGTTTAACCATTGATCATAGTGAAACGAAACAACGTTCCCCCAGGACCATGGTGCAACACAGTGAACAGAAACAGAAACACCGCAAGACCACGAGTGCAGACAGGACAAAAGAGAGTGCAGCAAAAAGACAAGAGCCACAAAAAAACAGTCGAGACATCATTTAGCGCTGTCAACTATAGCTCCAGCCTGGATAAATACAGTATTTTGACAGAGACTGCGTTCTAGCAGCAGAGAGCTGTATGCAAAACTGCAGACACACACAGGCGCATATATATGTGTGTGTGTGTGTGTGCATACACGCATACTGACAGATGCATAGACAGAAACATGCATATGCACGCACACACACGGGTCCATACGCATACGCACAGGTATACACACACACTCTCATTAACCTGCTCTGTCCCGGATCCTCCATGCCCGGCCGATGTGACGATCAGCTCCGCCACTCGTGCACAGATCTACACATCTGGAAGAGAACAGAGCTCCAGACCCTCCAGTTCGGACAGGCGGGGGCTCTCAGCTGGAGCCGGCCGCACTCGGGCTTGCTGATCCGGCTGCAGACTTCAGACTCGCCCGTGTGCTCGCTGACGCCATATTTCCAGCAAATCACCGGGGCAGTGACAATCACAGCTACGGCAGCTCGTTCAGTACATCACACACCAGCTCCCCCCGCCTCCTTCCCTCTCTCTCTCTCTCTCTCTCTCTCTCTCACACACACACACACACACACCCCAGTCCTAAAAGCTGTTACAGTATAATAC
>JBBPDB010000083.1:2261011-2278944 GCA_037974465.1 Brachypetersius altus
AGCAACTTGGGGTTAAGGGTCTTGCTCAGGGACCCAGTGGTGGTGCTGAAGGTAGGATTCGAGCCTGTGACCTCTTGCTCCGGAGGCAAGTGTCCTACCCACTGAGCTACCGCCACCCCACCCCATGTGCAATACCATGTGCAGTTTTCTTATTGGGTGCTGAATCACCATGTGTAATGTTATTATTATTTGCAATGTGAATATCACTACTTCTGTCAGTATTACTTTCATACTACTGATCTCTATAATGTACAATAACACGCTTCTATTCACCATTTGTGTTACCAGTAATTCACTTAACTGTAAATTACTGATCCATAGTATTAATACCCAGCACTTTGTGTATTTCTGCAGAGGCTTATTGGACTTTATATTTTATATTGCGCCTATGACACATAAGCAATTTCCTTCAGGATCAAAAACAGTTTTCTGATTCTAAATGTACACCAATATGGACTTTGCCGTTTGAGCTTTTTTGCTCTCTGTTTTACTGTTCTGTCATTCCAGTTGGGTGGCAATTGTTCAGATATGGTAGGAGAAGGCTCTCCTGCGATAGGAGCAATAGGTTAAATCTGAAAGATGTCATTTATTGATGTTTGTGCTCGCTGTTTGTAGGGAATGCTGTCGGTTCTTCGGCGAAGATGGGCTGACGGTGAAAGTGTTCTTCACTAAAGTGGCTCCTTTTGGGCTGCTGTGGATTGTGACGAACTACCTGTACATGCAGGCGCTGCGCAAGATCAACACCACTGACGTGTCGGCTCTGTTCTGCTGCAACAAAGCCTTCGTCTTCCTGCTGTCGTGGATCGTGCTAAGAGACCGCTTCATGGGCGTCAGGGTGAGGAGACTTCACCTAGAAACTAGACGTCTGAAAAGCTTAATGCTTTAAAAGGCTCCTCACTAAAAGCTATTACAAGAAATAGTTATGAATAATCTGCCTCTGACACTATTTACAAGATACCTTTTCAAAAATGTGTTATTGAGAGAGGCACATGCAGTGGCATTTTTTTTTTTCAAATTTTCCAGTGCTATTATTATCAGTATAATAAATCAAAACTCAGAAGATATGTTTAGGTTCGTGGATGCTTGTAACAGTGAATAAAATGGCTATAGTGTATCACAACTCCTGGTTCTGATCATCTCCACCGAGTTAAATTTCTCTACATTGCACTGTTACAGAATAGTGAATGACTTTATTTACATCTAATTAAATTACACATAAATTCTGTTTCGTACAACCAGGAATACATATTACTGCACCATGCTGCAGCATCCTCAAACAAGGCTGTACAAGGATGGATCGCTGGAGCAATAGTCACCACTAGAGGGCACTATTGGACGAGTGTTTTATGGAACGCTACCTCCGGAGACCTCTCAGTCAGTGTGGACTGCGTGGAGAGGAGCTTGCATTTTAAATAAAGAGAACAAAAGAGTCGCTTACTTTTGTTTACTTTAAGCTGTAGTGGATAATACAAAAAATATTCCCTTTAGGGACTATATAGCCATACACTGCATGTGCCTCTCTGTCTATAGTAGCTTTTCAAAACTGTATTTTTGAAAAAGTATATTGTACATAGTGTCTCAGACAGACTATTCCTGTAATAGCTTTTTAGTGATTTTAACGCTCTTCAGACGTCTGGATTCTATCAGCAATTAATTATGCAGAATTTTTGGAAAAAACAGACCTTATGAACCTTTTATGCATTCTTTTATTTAGTTGTTTATACACTACAAAAGTAATGGGATACCTGACAATTCCACCAACAGGTGGATTCAGATACAATTACTTTAATATGGAGTTGGTCCCCCTTTGCAGCTAGAACAGCTTCCACTCTTCCTGGAAGACTTAACACAACATTTTGGAGTTTCTGTGGGAATTTGTGTCCATTCATTCTGTAGAGCACTGAGGCCAGACACTGATGTTGGTTGACAAGACCTGACTCACAATGTCCGTTCCAGTTCATCACAAAGGTGCTGGATGGGGTTGAGGTCAGGGCTCTGTGTGGGCCAGTCAAGTTCTTCCACACTGAACTCCTCCAGCATGTCTTTATGGAGCTCGCTTTGTGCACTGGGACACAGGTGTGTCCCAATACATTTGTCCATTTGGTGTATGTTTCACACCATCTTGTCTGTCTGCATTTTAAGAGCAAAAGAGTTGCTTACTTTTGTCTGAACAGCACAAAATGAAGAAACTCTGAAAGTGGAGGGCTGACTGAAGTGTATTTTCTTAGAGTTTTCATCCATCCCTGCTTCGTCTACTGCAGTGACAGGATCAGCACTGCACCTCTTCTTTGGAGCTCCATTGCTGATATTACAGCTGTGCTGACTCAACTACAACAAAAGACCTGAGAAAGCACATGGTTCACGATCCATAAAATCACAAAACAAGCTGTATGAGAGTGTGGAGGGACTGCAGAGTGGTGAACAGTGAGAAAGGAAGAGTGGATGGCAAAAGAATGGAGAGAGGGGGCTGCGGTGAGAGCTCACGGGGGCCATTATTTTTCCTGACACCTCTTTAATACTGCACTAATCCCCTCAGCTGACCCCCTATTTATCACCTAGACAAACACACATGTTGGAAGCCAGTTCCACTGAGGGAAATGAGATTCTTTGTTGAGATACTGATGAGATATATCTGCTGTACTGGAAATCATTTGTCCCATAGGGACTCATGGATGTGTGCTAAAGTTAAATAAAGACGCTATTGTTTGTTTGAGATGTGCGCCGGCCTTGTGTACTTCAGTATATAAACCATATGGACAAAAGCATTGCCCCAGTGCACAAAACAAGCTCCATAAAGACAGCCCACAGCCTTCTGTTGGATGAGAAGCCGTATATAAAAGTGAATTCAAAGAAATAAGCTTGCAAATATATGGAACATGTGGACCAGTGGACAAGAACGATCCATTTAAATACACAGAAATCTAGTTTAGAGATCAAGTTTGAAGATCTAGTTCTTCTCATTCCATGCTTTGTGAGCGCCAGTCCTGGTATTGTCTAAAAACAGCTGCTTGTAACTGAGGTTTTGTTCATATTATAGCTTACAGTAAGTAATAATGTGTTCTTATTAAGATCTAGAAGTCTGGACCACCTTAATGTAGAGCTAGATGTGGTTTGGCAATGTATGGCAATGTATTTTTAATGAAACAGTTTGGATGACTACGGACTTCTAGTGTTTGCAATATCAATGCTGGGCAACGATTAAAAATGTTTTTCTTCAATTAATTGCGATTAATGGCATAGTTATACGCAAAATTAAATAGTTAATGTGTAGTACCACTTCATTTGCAAACACTCTGTACTAATAATTGATTAACATTAATGTAATCAAATAAAATATAAAATCAAAGCTATTTACTACTGCACAGCATTCACGCTTCATCTAGTTTATTATAGAAAACCTAGTCCAGAGCCTGGGGGAACCATTACAGCAGCTGTAAAGCGGGACCAACTCCATATGAAAGTCTATGCATCTGAATACAGTGTCATTAACGTCCCTGTTGGTGTAATGGTCAAGCGTCCCATTACTTTTATCATAAGTATGCACACTCACGAGCCCAACAAAGCACGACCTTTCAAAATAAAAGGATTTTTTAAAAACCTGCGTTAACGCGTGACAATATAAATGAAGTTCTGTAAACGCTGCTTGATGCATCTTTCATAAAATTCAGAAACTAAGGAAGCTTAAGGATGTGTGTTCTAGATGCAGGGTATGTGAACTTTTAAATTGGAATTTCAGAGAAAAATGTACACTTAGAAAAGCCCAGAATACAGAGGTCTATAGGAAGGTTGGTTGAAAAAAGAGGTGCCTCAGGCTTGACCATTTCTATCACTATGATTCTTCATATTTTGCCTGAGGATTAAAAAAAAAATTTTTTTTACATTTGGCATAAAAAAATAACTCCACAGCCCCTCACTTGGAACCTGGCAGACAAAGGCTTTTCCCACTGTGTTTTTGCTAAAGGTCTGTTTTTAATAGCCCAAAATGGAACGCCTTGTTTGTGTCTGTGACAGATTGTTGCTGCCATTTTGGCCATCGCGGGAATTGTGATGATGACGTATGCAGATGGATTCCACAGCCATTCGGTTATCGGCATCACTCTGGTTGTGGCCTCTGCCTCAGCTTCTGCTCTTTACAAGGTAAGAGCATCACAACTGTGTCTAAAAGAAAAAGAGAAAGTCGAGTTTACAGTCTGATGTTGTTTTTTAAATCTTTTAATCTTTTATAGCTGGAATTTGGTGTGGCTTCTCTTACTACTGATTTTTTACTACTGTAAAAAAATATACTGGTTAATTCGCCTCTGTAATGCATGAGAGCGGAGGGACATGTCACTTTAAAAATGTGTGTCAGAGAGAGAGTCTGTGACATCATAGCTAAGGCAGCCAGACGGGGACAAAACATGGAGAAACACAAACACAAAGCAAAGCACGCACCAGACTCGCCAAACTAAACTGCCCTTGTTTGTTGTGGTTTAATTAAAAATGATGAAGTCGACGATCCCTGAGAGTCATGTTTTTTTTCTTTCTCTCTGTGCCGCGCTTGTGTACACAACGCAATCTCTGCCTCTGATTGGCTTACGCTGACATGCGTTCCTTGACTTAACCAATTATTATAGTCACTGCATAAAAAGCTCGTTGGCACGAGCGGAATCTAACCACAAGACTCCAACAAGACGAGAGACATGGCAGCAGAGGCAGTAGGTAACAGAAACACTCTAGACCACACAAACAGCACGGTGACCTGCACAATCAGTGTTAGAATTAAAGTACAATAAAAGAACTAGCATTCTAACATGGGTGATCCTAGCACTGCAGGGAGTCGTCCAGTCCAGAGGAGCGGAGGAGCTTTTCTGAAAAGCCTCTGACTTGTAAGAGAAAACTGCAGATCACAGATCTGCTTGTTAATTGAATCTATAAAGATGTGAGACATTTGCCTTTATTAAAGTTACAGAGAACTTTAATAAAAGTTGCTTATTGTTGGACACCTGTGTTCCTCTGCTGTATCTGTGTGATGTGACTTGACTTGACTTTATTGATGGATAGTCGTTAATGTCCAACTAAACGGTGATTCAGTGCCGGTCACTGAATGGAGGGAATCAGGCGAGGTGCTAGTTTGAATATCCACATCGTAAGTAGATTTGGCTAAAATCTTTTTTTGCCCATGAAACTATTAGGTGTGTGTCTCCAAACACAGGTTTTATAGAAACCATGCAATCACAATTTTTTGGCAGAAATGCGTGTTGTTTTTAGTTGTCACTTAACTGTTGGCCTGCTACGTTACTGCAAACAACCTCACAACCATGTGTCCTAGTAAGACTTGGTCTTATTGATTGTAATAATCTCTGGAAAGTCTGAGCTGTGAGAAAATTCAGACGCTCTGTAACTCTCGACTTGTGACTTTCATTGTTGCTGATTACAGTTAATATACCACAGAAGATCATAGGAGACGATGTTGACTTTATTCTCATTGCATTTTCCCTATTATGAAGGAAGTTTAATGGATAGTTTCATAAAAACGATCCCTGTCTTGCTTCTTTCAGGTGCTTTTCAAGCTAGTGCTCGGCAGTGCCAAGTTTGGTGAGGCCGCTCTGTTCCTCACCATTGTTGGGGGAGCCAACTTTGTCTTCATGAGCTTTGTCCCCGTAATTCTATACTTCACCCATGTTGAGAACTTCGGGTCTCCTGACAATATTCCCTGGGCTTACCTTTGTGGAGTAGCAGCCCTTTTACTAGGTAAGATTGACCTTGATTGTCATGAAACAACTTTAATTACAGATATTTCCAGTGCAGTTATGTGTCTATTTTTGTTATATTTCTATACAGCATTCAACATCCTGGTGAATTTTGGAATTGCTATAACATATCCAACACTGATATCACTTGGAATTGTGCTAAGTGTTCCTGTTAATGCAAGTAAGTGATGCCTTCAACCCAATGAAGCCCTGCAGGATCTCACATTTTTTATTTCAAATTCTTACAAACTGTGAGCTAATGTTACATTTCTATTATTTATTATTCATCCTTATTTGTTATTTATACATATAATTTATTATACATCCTTAAAGCTATGTTTTGGATGCAAATTATTTAATCTATCAATGCATCCACTGTAGATTGCCATGTTTGGGTTCATATTTTGTATTATTATAGCCGTCACTGATATTCATGACATTCAGATGAAGCATTTTTCAGGTTTAATCGTACATGTGTGCCAAAAATCAAACAGAAAAATAAAAAAACTATTCATTTTACAATCATATTTGACCATAACGTTGTATATATTTAAGCACTAATATATATATATATGTGTATATACATAGGTTTTACATTTTCTTTCTTTATTTACTTTTTTACTTGTCTATGAATTTGAGAGGGTCAGTATTCACCAGCAGTGGCAAGATGGGAGTGTACTCATACCTTCTTATTTTTTTAAATCCCTGTTGCATGTGGCAGTGGTAGACCTGTACACCTGTGAGATCCACTTCAACACAGTGCGGCTCATTGCTGTGTTCATCATCTGCCTGGGCTTTCTGATGCTGCTGCTGCCGGAGGACTGGGATCAGTGCCTGATCCAGCTGAGCACCAAGCTGCGCAAGCGCGAGCAGCACGCCGAACTAGCCGAGGGAGGAGCCGGCTCCAGCCTCAACTGGAGCCGAAGAACCCGGACCTCCATGTCCACGTTCACGCACTGATTTTTTAAAATTCTCGTTAAAGTCGTCCAGTTGACAGAACATGTCATCCAAAAAAGCTAGCAGTAAAGGAAAACTGGTAGGGACCACTTGGCATGATTACATTTGTTTGAATGCTAATCGGCTCGTACTGGCTTTGATTCACTGTTAGCACGGTTGGCATTTTTCGGGGAGAATTCTTTAACCTATTCCCTGACCAGCCTAGCCCTGTCCGTCTTGAGAGAGCATCAGCATGGCTATACGGCTATATGCAATAATACCAAAGCAGTGGAACTTTGCATCTGCTTTTCTGTGCTTTTAACTTACGTCTCAGAAGTGAAGTGTATCAAATCATAACTTCTCAATTTCATCACCCGTAGAGCACTCCCTCCCTCTTTGAGCTCTGTCAGTTCTAACCATTTCCACAGGCAAAACCAATAGACCCAAATAATTAGCAGCACACAGGGCCTCATCTCTTGTGACTTGAATAGGAGCATTTCTCCAGAGCACTGTTTTTGAACCTCAGATTTTTAGGTCACATTGTATTGTTTATCCTGCTCATCACCTACTTCAACCCAGAAATGGCTTGTTAATTATTTGATCAGCTGTTGGATAGTTGGATCAGCTGTATTAGGAGCACAGAACATTCTAAAATGTTTAGATGTTTAGTGTAGGGAGAGACTCCAGCAGCGGAACCACTGCTCTCGAGAGTCTCTCTTGTGCAATAACTGCCTTCAGCACACTGAAAACACTGTTTCTGATACAGCCGTCAGTGCCCTTGATATTCAACCTGATTGACCTGAGCTGCTTCACACAAGAACATCTAGCAAATCTGTCTGATGTGACCAATGCTGTGTAGTGCGAAAGGATCCAACTGGCAAGAAGCTAGCTAGAGGGCATCCATTTTTACCATCCTGTATTTGGGTACAGAGTCTCTAGAGCTTTGAGTTTGACCTACTTACTCCCTACCAACAGAGACCACCATGGGCCATTCCCCCCCGGAAACCGTGTCGCTAACTTCTCAGACTATTGCTAGCGCTGACAATGGAGTCTGCAAGTGTTGACATCTACGCATGCACCAACACTAAACACTTCTGAAACACTAATAACAAACACGATCTTTGACCAGTGCCAACTTCTGCTTAAAACAGAGGACTAACTTTTTAGGGGCAAGCCCAAAGAGGCCCCCCCCCCCCCCTTCTCGGAATCTGGGAACGAACATTTCAGGAAAGACTTCTGAACCCTTCTCGTGACTGATCGTGGACCAGGATCTCCTTTTGAGGAACCAGGATATCCAGGCTGTTTACATCAAGTGGTTCTATAGAACTATCACTTTCTTGCTTAAGTATGTGTTAACCACTGTGAGGCTACTTCAGGGTCAGGCGGCAGTGCAACAGTGAAAACAGGCACTGGCTTGAGAACTGTACACACACACACACACACACAGACACACACAGAGAAGACTGTGAAAATGTGGGGCCATGTCTGCCTTGTGAATGTATGACCATTTCTGAAATGCGCACCTACGCGATGTGCTTTTTTTGGAGTGGGTGACCAAGACTAGTGCCACCTCCAGTTCACAGCGCTTCTTGCACTCATGAATTTCGAATAGCCCCCGAATCCCCGGACTTTTCAGTGCATCGTAATTCTGATTGTGTTGTTTTCGAACTTCTGCATCTTAAGGACTATTCAAAGCGAGAGGAATGGCGAGTTGAAAACGCATGCAGAACGTATGGGACAACCTAGCAGTCAGCTTCACTGCCTTTTCTTTAGTTTGCAATAGAAATCATCGGCACTGTCCCCCCATTGTCATTGTTTCAATGACAAATATGATATTGTATTCCTCTGGAATTATTGCTAGGAATTATCGTAAACCTTTGTAAGGAATGACAATTTTTACACTGAAATGCAAGATATATATCACATTTGAGGAAAATGAAAACATGAATAAACGACTTCATTTATTAGATCTGATGCATTTTTTTTTGTCATCGGAGCCGTTCCCTGCCAAAGGGAATTCATGCTAATTTGTTTAAACAATCTTACTTTGCGACTTTGACAAGGGCCAAACAGTGATGGCTAGAAGACTCAGTCAGTGCATCTAAACAAAAAGGCAGGTCTTGGAAAAGAAGACACCTGATGCGTTCTTGCAAGACAACAATGTTCTCCTTGAAACCTTGTTTTCTGGCATTCAAGTGGATGTTGCTTTGAAATGCCACATAGTGAACATTGTTCCAGGCTGAGTGTTCTCCTCCAAGCATGTTAAACTGTGTTGCATTAGTGGCTTTTTGAAAAGTATGTGAGGAACATAACAAAGAGTGTTCCCTAGATCTCAGTCCAATTGAGCTTCAGTGGAATTTACTGGACAAACTGGTCTGATGCACGGAGGCCCAGCTTGCAGCTCGCAGAATTCTGTTGGTGCCAGGTGAAAGTAATAGCAGAAATGAAGTAAGAGACACTGTACGCTGAATAAATTAAACTTAAGTCTAGACTGTTTTCTAATCATGTTCCTAATAACTGTTTCACTGCTTGATCCTTAGCCCAGCTCACTAGATCCAGCTCACTGTTTACAGAGGTACGTCTAAAACCCTCTAATGACATTCAGGCATCACGAACTGGGCCGGGCATCACAAACTGTCCAGCCCAGTAATAAGATCAAGGAAGTGTAGAAAAAGCTTTATTTTTTGTATTTGAAACATCGGCCGATACTTTGGAAGGTGTCTAATGATGATAGTGCCAGACTTTATAAATTACTATATAGAAATTACTGTTTAAAAAATAAGATAAAATTATGTGCAGCTCCTTAACAGCAACATGCTACTTGTTCTTCCGGAGGTGTTTCTACTCATTATCAGCACCACAGGGTATGCAACAAATGTATGCACCTTTATTTTATTCTTTTCATCGAACATGAAGAAAATATATTTGTATCAAATGCATTGAGCACCTGTTGGCTAAAGTAACAATTAGAATTGGTCAGTGCTCTCCTCCAAGTGTGTTGAGCTGTCCAGTGATGTTACATTAGTGCCGGTTTGAAAAGATGCAATGGTGTTTCATGTGACATGAAGGAAGAACATGCTTGACTTCACCCTCCCGGCATTGGTGGTTTCATAACAACCCTTCAACAGGTAACTACTATTACATTCTTTACCCTCACATATCATTTACATAAATACTCCTTCAGGGAAATAAACTGTTCTCCTATAACATTGCCAAAGGGACCTTTTCTGGCACTTTTATTCGTGAGAGTGTAGGACACCACAGACTGTAAAAAAAGGAACTTCAAGGGCACTTGTCTGTAAACTAAAAGCCAAATATTTCGCGTAACTGTACAAGTGTAACGGACACCTTAAAGCCACGAACAGTACGTTCAAAGTAACAGGACATTTCAGTTCTAACACGCTACAGTGCAGTTTCAGCAAATTTCATGCTCCACTCGTACTGTAATCTGGCCGTAGAAGAAAGTGGTCTGTCTCTCCTTGTTTGTGGCTGTGTTGGGAAGTCTCTCTCGCTCCTGTGGCTTGGAGGGAACTTGTAAGCAGTCTGACTTTTCGGGAGATTTACCACTACCGTTATTCCAGCAAGAGGAGGAGGTGGAGAGGGAGGAATTTGACGACGACAAACTCCCCTGTAGGTGGCCTTCGTGTAATCGTTCCTTGTACCTTCTGGGAAAAGGAGCATTCATTGTGAAAACAGATCTAATCTGATGGGCTCCACCCTCTCTGGAATGTTGCTCCCCATGGGCAGTGGTTACATTGGTGGGCGTTGTGCATCCTCCTCCTTCTCCATCTGTTCTTCTCTCTCTTCCCCTGCCAACTACACCACCTAACCTGGCCTGAATCTTTTGCCTGAGGTTCTGCAGCGCCCCCTGGAAGCGCTTGCTTAGAAGAGCATACAGCAAGGGGTTGATGTCTGAGTTGAACAGGACCAGCCAGTAGGAGAAGGTGACAGCAGCCGGTGGGATCTGGCTCTCAGAGCGTGCGAGGGCAGTCTCGGTGGCCTGCACCAGAGCAACACTGATATAAGGCGTCCAGCACAGGAAGAAGGCAGCGATGACCATGAAGAGCCTCACAATGCCATGATGAGGGTTGCTGGCCTGCTGGGCGCTTGCATTTTGAAGATGAGTGAGGAACGTTTGAAGGCGCCGACTGGAAGGCTTGGAGCTGCTTTCCCCTTCCAGTTGTGAAGCTGGATCTCCCTCCAGATCATGGTGAGAAGCATCGAACTGGGCTTCGGAAACAAACCTCCCACTGACGTAGTAAACCAGTCTGGAGGGGTCGTGTGGTTCCAGATCTGTGGTCGAACACTGGCGCGCTGATTCAGAAGGCCTGGGCACCGTGCGGCTCCTACTGCGCTGGAGGTGCTCCTCCAAACTGTGGATCCTTCTAGCGTGGTGCCGAGCCACCCTCACAATCTTCACGTAGCAAAACAGGATGACCGTGGCCGGGAGGAGAAAGGACAGGGCCGCCATAAAGACTGTGTAGCTCGGACTGCTAGCCCAGTTGACAGAGCAGCTGTACATAGGGCTCACGAAGCTGACATTACTCCAGCCCAGCAGAGGGGGCGAGCTGGTGAGCATGGCCTGCAGCCAGATCCACAGCACAGCCGCACCAGTTCTCCACACTGTACAGCGCGAATCGTACCGCAGGCAGTCTACGATGGAGTAGTAGCGATCCAGAGCAATTGCTGCTAACGTTAGCACTGAAGCTGTGCAGTAGACAGAGGAGGTGTAGCCCACATACAGGCACAAATCCTGTGGTAGAAATAAAGGAGACGTAAAGGAAACAACTAACTTACCATTTACTTAGTAATGCAGTTAGTCAAAACATGTTTGAAGTCCAAGATTTTCTTCCATTCTTTCACACTTTAACAAACACTAGAAGTGAATAGTGACCCAAGGGTTTTCCACAGATGCACAAATCCTGCTGACGATACTTTGGTTTGGTGGCCTAGTGGTTAGGGATCTGTGGATTTGTACCCCAGGACTGCCAGTGGCACCACTGAGGTACCCTTGTGTGAGGTAGCGTCCCCACACACTGCTCCCCCTGCATTGCTGCTGCCCACAGCTTCACTTGGTGAAGGGTTAAATGCGGAGAACAGTTTAGTGCTGTTCACACTGTGTGCTGTGTTTGTGTTCAGAGATGCAAATTACGACACAGTGTGACTCATTGTGAGGCATGAAATCAAACTGAACTTCACATCAAACGGGGTCAAAAGAGGTCTGTTTTCACAAACTTAGAAGCAAGATTAGTATTTCATTTTTTGACTTTCTAAAAATACAGGAATCTAAAGTGGCCAAACCCATTCACCAAGTGAAGCAGTGGGCAGCCAGGAACACAGCATCCAGGGAGCATAGTGTGGGGACAGTACCTCCATGGTGCCACTGAAAGTCCTGGGATTCAAACCCACAACCTTCCACCTGTAGTAGCTCACAGTAATTTTGTCCCAAACCACATCCACCTTAATAAAGACAGCAGTGAGGACTGAATGGATTAAGAGGTTTTAGTGAAGAAGATTTGGGTGATTGTTGACTTCTAGTGATGGTTAGCAACATTAGCCTTGCAGCTCCAACACTAAAGTAAGGAAGAAACATTCTGAACTATTCCTGAAGTCAGTTAATACCGTGGTTCATAGGTTGATTCGCCTTCTTTACTGACATGTAAAGGATCATTTCACACAGAACAGTCTGTGTGAATAACAATGAATAAGTCATTGGGGTTAAGTTGGTATCTTAAGCTTGAACTACTAGACTATAATTATAGGAATGGTACATGTAGGCAGCCATACTAACATTGCAGTTCACCCATCCGTTATTCATGATAGAAACCGCCACGAAGGGCATGACACCGATGCCCACCAGGAAGTCACTGATGGCCAGATTAATGATGAGCACCGACGTCACACAGTGGAATGTCTTTGTTGCCATCACGATCACGATGACCAGGATGTTTCCTGACATGTTCAGCAATCAAAAAAGCAGGAAAGAATTAAATTGACTTTGAGGAAAGTCTTCAGACCAAACATTGGAAATATCAAATGGCAAAACACATTTGCAATGACAACAGAACAGTTAAAAAGTCAGATATTCTAAAATATTGTCTATATTTCTGCAAAAATATGACACAAAACATCAGACATTTCTTTAAGGTAGAAATTAAACGAGACAAGAAATTATATACCTGGCTATTTTTATGAAGGAAAATTATCCAATATAAAATGTGTAAGTTGTGAAAGTATGGGAACCTCTGAGATTGGAAGATAATTTGAGGGTGAGATTAGATCAGTCCATCAGTTGGATGATATTCAGTGTTGTTTTGTTTAAAGAACAGTGATCTATGTTAACTTGAACCAATTACTGTAGGCTCAGAAAAACATACCCCTAGCATCATTGCCTTACTGCTAGTCCATACTTTTATTTTATCCTGTTTTTTTTTTTTTTAAGTAATTGAGCCCCTGGTGTTACAGACCCAGCTTTCAAACCAATGAAACCCTGTAAATATGATTTTTATTCATTATAATATATTTAAATAAATGTAATATTCATTCTCATTTAGTATTTGGTTTCTCTGCTGTACGCTCAGTACTTTATGCTTAACAGACTAATTACTCGTTTACATGGCAAATGAGTTATGAGAGATTTTAAAAAATGCTTAGCCTTTAAAAGATTTCAAAAATACTTTACTGTAAACTACCAGTCAACAGTTTTTGTTTTTATTATTTTCTACATTGTAGATTAATATTGAAAACAAATGAAACGATGAAGGAACACATGGAATTCTGCAAAAAAAAACTTTACCTTATTACAAATCCTATTCTGTATTGTTAATGATGGTTGATTTCTCATGAATCTGATTGAAAAAAATGTGCAAGAATGTGCAAAGCTGTCATCAGAGCAATAGGTGATGTTTTCAATATTAATCTACAATGTAGCCAATAATCAAAACAAAGGAAATCGTTGAGTGTCCAAACGTTTGACTGGTAGAGTATATACACACATTTATACACACACATATTATATATACATATACATTAATACAGTACTGTGCAAAAGTCTTAGGCACCTGAGAAAATGATGCTTAAAAGCTGTTTACTGCTGGGCAGTGGTGTTGTTACAACAAATATAAACAACATTAATACAGTAAATGGTAGTTTTATGGCAAAGTGTTCGCTGAACCAATTCCAGACCTCTTTCCTCATGGAAGCCCAGTTTTACTTGCAGCTCCATCAAATACCTGGTTTGGCTCTTTTTTACTGCAGAAGATTAAATTAGGTGCTGATTATGGAATTTTGTTCATTTACCCAATGACTGGAGGCACTGAGCAGAAACCTGGATCCAAACCTGTGTTCTTCTGACCTGCTCACAGAATATCCACTACTTTTTATAAAAAGAAATCTTGATACTTTTTACTGCTTGTTTGTTTGCATTTATTCTAATATCCAGCTGTTTGCTGGCAGAAAGAAGCCACTGCTGATATAAATGACTTCAAACAATTTGCACAGGTGCCTAGGACTTTTGCACAGTACTGTGTATATATATATATATATATATATAACAGTCCTATTTAAAAGACACCCCATCCAGACCAGAAAGAGCAGAGCCCACCTGTCACTGCCCCCACACACATGAGGACCATCAGCACTTCCAGCAGTAGCTTCACACGAGGAGAGGCGCTGAGCCGAGTGCTGGTCGAGTTTTTCCACGATACTCGCATCTCCCCCAGTAGAGGCTCGCTGGGGTCCAACCACCTGCTGCTCGGTAGCTCCATCCTTACAAAGTCAATGGCTGTCAGGTCCGATATCCGAAACTGGCCAAAACGAAGCGCTCCCAGACTGCTAGTGCAAGTGTTGGAGGCAGGGTGGCCATTTAGGCATGAACTTCATCAAAACAGCAGCCAAAAGCCACAAAACCCTCGGAGCCCTGAGCGATGTGTCAGTAAGATCCTTCCCTGTGTTGTCGTTCAGCCTCACACACACACACACCTGCGCATAACGCACATGCTGTGAGCAGCTCGTGCAGAAATGCACTCCACCAGCTGACAAAGCGGAAAATCAAACACTTAAGCAAGTGTTAAAATGAGGCAGCAGGACAGGTAAATACCGAACGATCCCTGCGCGCCTTTCTTCAATCCACGTTATTCAATTCACTGGTGTTTACTTTCCCACCATTTCTTTATTTTTACAAACCAAATGGGACACTCACTTCCACTCATTGACGTAATACTGTGTTTAATTATGTTTATTTGAATGTAAATCAATTTTAAAAACCCCACACCAAACAATCCTGTCAAACACAGTTCACTTCAGCCTTTAGCTGCAAACTCCAGTCAGGAGACGACACACAAAGCCCAGAATGTGTGTCAGTGAGTTCACAGTAATACAATATTCCATTGTTCACCTCACACAGACTTCATACGAGCTCCAGTCCCCAGGCAAAAAAAACATGAGCAATTCTTGCCCATATTTGAAGAGAGCATCTCAACTCTAAAGCTGTATCAAAACACTCATAGAAGTGAAGGAGTGCATAGTGAGGTCTTGAAGAATTTTGATTACCTGGTTTGACTGAGTTTCTAGATGAAAACTACAAATCCTCTACAGAGAGTACTTTAAACAGGGAATGCATAGTGTGACAAAGCCATGTTTTATGTTTTTTTTTTTTTTTATCTCCAGTATCTCCAATCAGCATATAAACAGTAACTATGCATTAAAATATGCATAAGTGTCCTCACAGTACAGGATTTGTACTTATTTTTACTTAGAGAAATGGACCAAAGTTTGTCCAGACTTGCCAAAACCCTTGCACACAGCTCTATAATGGAAGCGAATGGGCATTATAGAGCGTGCCTCGGGAAAATGCAAGATCGCATGTTGCGGAGATGCGGAGGGTTAAAAATGTGAGAATGTTCCTTTAATAGGTCCTCAAGCTGAACTGACCTGATCAGTCTCTCCTTATTAGGATTTGAGTACTGGAGAGCGAATTTGAGAACATAAAGAAGCAGTTTCTGCTGTTACACTACTTGGCCAGCGGTCAGACGTTGCCGCGTGTACTCCCACACCAGCAGGGCGGCGCTCACGTGCACGTTGAGGGAGCGAGTAACTCCTTGCTGAGGGATCTCCACACACGCGTCCAGCAGCTGCAGCAGGTTCGCAGGGATGCCCTCTCGTTCGTTGCTGACCAAGAAAGGAGAGAAAGGCCGATGTTAGTAGACTCTTCCAGATAAATTCATTATGTAAACGAACAGACCTCATCAAAAGGACAAACCATGCGATGAATCAAATACAGTTTATTAAAGAAAGTTGGTCAGATGAAGCTACACTGGCTGTGACCCGGATTCAAACCCCCAAACCTGGAGGTGTGAGGCAACAGAGCTACCTACTCCACCACTGTGGGGCCTCCAGCTACATTAATTAAGTACATGAATAGAAAGTGAACTTATGCAACAAATCAAATACATTTACAGCATTTAGTGGACGCTTTTACCCAAAAACAACCTCCATTCCCTAACTACAGGGGGCATTCTCCCTGGAGCTGTGAAGCTACAAAATGCACAAAAGACTGCAAAGCTGAGACAAGGACTAATGTTAATGACATGGCCGTTGAATGAATGAGATAAGAGCCTGTAATTGGACATTAGAAGCCAAATGAGGAACGCCAGGTGCCTTTTTTCCTGACAAATGATGCATCAAAACCAATCAAAATGCACAAACATGGACGTGTGAGAGCACGCGCGCACACACACACACACATTATTATTATTACAACTGAGAGCTTTGATAGTGGGTCATAAATGCAATATTAAAGTACAAGTCTGAAATGACATCATCTATATGCTGATTCAAGGTCAGACAGACAGAGGAGAAATGAAAAGAAAAAAAAAAAAACCAGAATAGATAACAGATAACAGGGAATCTTATCTCTTCCTGGACGTCCAAGTTGCACAGTCAGGATATTTTGTTTGCTCTAGACAGGATTTGAATTCACTTGTCTTTTACCTTTTTGTTTTTTCTATAGAAATCATTTATTTATGACCATTTCACTGGTGGATGTGAAAACCTGTCAAGATCGTGAAATTTTTATCGAGATCTGACATATGGTTTTTAGTAATGTAAGGACAGAACCATGAAGCAGTTCAGATTTTTTAGTATTTGTCAGATGAAAGTGTTTTTGTAAAGCATTTCACAGTCTGTCTTGTTTACTGAGTTGTGTTCTGTTAGCTTCTGCTTTAGTTGTTCTGTCACCCAGAAGGTGACTCTTGAAGGCTTATTGTCATTGCTCTTCCAATTCCTACCAAACAAAGTAGTGAAAGGAGTTTTGTTTGTACTTGTAGAAAATCACTAAACTGTGCCATAAACGTATGCTACATGGACAAAAGTATTGGGACACTGGACCATTACACCAACAGAAACCTCCATGACATTGCTTTCAGAGTTTCTGTGTGAATTTGTGCCCATTCATTCTGTAGAGCATTTATGAGGTCAGACACTGATGTTGGACGAGAAGATCTGGATTTCAATCTCCGTTCCAGTTCATCACAAAGGTGTTAGATGGAGTTGAGGTCTGGGCTTTGTGTGGACCAGTCAACTTCTTCCACACTGAACTCATCCAGCATGTCTTTGTGGACCTCACTTTGTGCACTGGGACACAGTATAGCTGGAATAGAAAAAGTTCTTCTCCAAACACTGTCCACAAAGTTGGTGTTGTCCAAAAATGTCTTGGTCTGCTGAAGCTTTAAGATTAAACCTCACTGGAAGTAAGGGGGCTAGCCCAAACCCTAGGAAAAAAAAAGGCATGTCCCAATACTTTTGTCCACATAGTGCAGCAATTGTGTGACTATGATACATCTGTGACAGACCTGCATGTACACTAAATTTCCTTAACAGTATATGTAAACTAACATTAAATTCAACTAAAGACACTACACTGGTAAAGGAACCAGAACAGTACATCTTGCGAGATCATGATTTTCCCCCAGTTCTTGTGTTGACAGTGATCCTGTTATAGGCTCCTATAATAAGCATTATCAGTTATTACTATGATAAGCAATGGAGCAACGAAAACTCCCTAAATGGTCAAACGCAATTGGAAATGATACAGCGAATGTGTTATCATAGCTGCTGTGGAACTACAAGGGTACGGTTACGCATGAGCTTTGTCTGTTATGTAAAGGTGCTATTCTTGCTTTCCGCACAATATGTAGTAGTAGTAGTAGTAGTAGTAGTACTGCCTTTATTTGTCACATACACTTTTACATGCAGCGAAATTGGACCCCT
>JBBPDB010000083.1:2295457-2309997 GCA_037974465.1 Brachypetersius altus
GGAGATTGTCCCCTGTAATTAGGAATTGGAAGTCGCTTTGGATAAAAGCGTCTGATAAATGCCGTAAATGTAAATGTTTGTTTTTTTGGTCCATCATAGGACTCCACCGTTTGTTTTCTTCCTTACTGCAGTGAGTGAAAGGCCGTTTCGAGATGCTTTTGATCAAGGCATCACATTTGAAGAAGGAAAGAATAGCTTTCTAATTGACTAAAGCTGTTAACATTTAGAAACTAGTCAAATTTCTTTTATTAAGAACACAGTACTGTGCAACAGTCTTAGACACCTATTCAGATTGTTTAAAGCCATTTTCCTCAATGTGTGATAGTGTCTTTCTGCTAGCAAAGTTAACATTAGAATAAATTCAAAGTAACAAGAAAGCAGTAAAAGTATCCAGATTTGTTTTGTTTGTATAAAGGTAGTTGATATTGGGTGAGTTGGTGAGGAGAACACAGGTTCGGTTCCAGATTCCCTTTCTGTTCCTCCAGCCAGATTTGTAAAACTCCATCAATTTTAGGAAGGACTGAGTGAGTCAAACCAGGTGACTGATGGAAACTACAGTACTGGAAAATAAAATAACTATTTACTGTATAATGTTACTTATACATATTATATTTACTTATATTTCGTATATTTATGAATATTAATATGAAGAAAACACTCACTTCTCATCTGAAGTTTCTAAATATCATTTTGAATCACTGAATCAGGCTACAGTGAACTGAGCACAAACACAGCAGTTCAGGTCTTGAGGACAAAGGCAGGGCCACTGACGTACCCAGGGAGGAAAATAGTCCTTTGGCTGGAAGTATGGAGCAACTCGTGGGTTGTGTTCATCTGGAGGGTGGTCTCCGAGATCGGCCTGGAGAGCGTAGCCCGCTAGCTGGAAGTAGACTTCCTCCTGCTGTCGGCATTCTGAACGCAGGACTCGTTCCTTCAAGTCAGCATAGTACAGCCTCCTTGCTTTCCGTTCACTTAAATTTAGACAAAATTCGGAAAGTGTGTTAGAATAATACACAAAAACAAAATACACACAAAAGGGTTTTCTCATTGCATTCAATTACCCTTATCCACTGTCACTATTCTCTGTTTGCCTTTAAAATCCCTTTGTTTTAGGTTTTCTCTAATAGACAAGAGGTAATAGGTTTTAGAAAATGTTTATTATTATCTGTTTAGGAAATAATGTTAATAGATAATGATAATAAATAATGAGAAGTTTCTATATGTTTATGTATGACCATTTTCCAACATATCTTTAGAGTTAAACAGGCTGTTTTTATTATTGTGCTTTTATGACTAATATATGCAAATGTCCGTATTGTGAGTCATTCAAAAAGAACTCATAACTTCAGCATGAATGGACAGGGCTAAATTGCTCTTAGCTGAATAGACATATGTATGCAAATGTCTTGGTTTTTGTGACTATTTTTAACAGGCTGCTCTGCAGTTTAGATTCTATATGTGCATTGTAAGGACCGGAGAAAGACTTTTAAGGGGAAGATTTTGAAAGAGGTGTTCTATTATATGTCCTCTTTAAGCCTTGTTCATCCTATAGAAGATCTCAAGATGGCTTTAATGTCTGTAAGGAAATGTATGTAAGGATTTCTTGTCTGTATCATTCGATCCTACCAATAAAAATTACTTTAAATAGTCATTAATACACAGTTATATTTTCTTCTTTGGAGTAACCAGATCTTAGTAAACAGATCTTGATTTATCTAGGTTCTTATTTTGACTGATTTCTTAAAATTCAAGCTATTGTTCCAATTTTTAACACAAATAAAGCTGGTTTAGTACAGTACTGTTGCACTGTTGTGAGGTTCAAAAGGCCAGATATAATTGTTGAAATAATAGCTGTATTTATTGTATGGTGAAACAATCCTTGGAGAAAAATTCCCTAACCTGTTTCTCCAAACCGGTTTTTCAGTAATCAGGCTTGTGTGTGCCAATTATCTCAAGTGAAAGTACTATATGACTACAAATGGTCTGATTACTCTTAAGACTTATTGTGTTGAACTAATAAGCCACCAAATAGCTTAATTTACCAAAAAATCTCTTTTTTGTGATGCCACTGTTCACAGTAAAAAAGGACAGCTGTGTCTATACACACACAGACAAAAACAGACAGACAAACACACATTTATATATATCTAAGCATGTGGTAGCTTTGTTTATTAAATAAAATAGGTCCTATTACACACCCCTGAGGAACCCCATTCACCTTTAGGTTCATAGAAAGGCTGGATGACTCCTGCACAAAATCATCCAGCCTTGATTAGGGATTTTATATCTAGAGCTATTACTCACCAGATCAGCCTTCCATTCTCCACATAGTACTGCACTTTGAGACAGAGCAGCGGGGGAAGCCACCTCCTTTGTGACCCCTGCAGAGAGCCACAACAGAGTTAAGTAGGTTACCGTGGCACCCCGTCATTGTGCATCCACTCTCACATGCCACTGACCCACTAGTCATCACTGAGTTTGCAAGATCTAACTGCCCTTGTGACCACAATGAGTCATAGTCTAATGAATAAGGGGATAAAGAAACAACCACAAATAAAAATTGAGTTAGCCAGAGTTAACACACACTACATGGACAAATGTATTGGGATGCCTGACCTCTACACCAACAGGGACTTTAATGACATTATATTAAAATACATAGACTTTGGAAGTAAGGGGCCTAGTCCAAATCATGAAAACAGATGTGTCCCAATACTTCTGTCCATATGATGTATGCATATATAAAGTCACTGGTTCAGAGATTAGCAATGGTCCATGTGTAAAACAACCAAGAAATGATGGGTGTCTCATACCTTTCCTTGGTCTTGCTTCCATTCCTTGGGGAAGTACTTGGCTAGCCTTTCTTCCAGGTCCAGAAACATGTGCTCATTGTCTACCCAAAACATACAGATAGGAAATGAAACAAATACTTTCACACAGAGAACAAAAGCATTGTGAACTCATGCGTGAAATCTGCCCGACAATGCCCTCAATTAGGGAGACAACAAAAAGGTCTTGAGCCATTTGGTAGAGAACCTGACTAGCATCAGTGGCAGACAACAATATTTCTACTGCACAAAGTGTATGAGAGCTGAAAGAAACAGAATCAGTTTATGTCTAAAGAACAGAAAAATGAAAAATAATTTTAAAATCTAGCGAAAAATAAAGGTTCTAAATGGTTCTCAGAATAGATGTAAGAACCTCAGGGGCGGGGGGGATGGGGGTGGTATAGAACATTTACATGAAGGATATTTATATGAAGGATCTTTCAATAGGAATTACTGATACTTCTAATGTCTAAATGGTTAAATGGTGTGCAAAGTCATTCATTTAGTGCTGTTCTAGTGAAATGTGGTACACAGCGGTGGTGAAAGAAACCAGACACAACACAAATGTGTAGAAAGGAATTCCAGCTATTCAAAAACAAACAAAATGTCATTCAGTCACTGAAACAAAGTCATTAATGACTTGTAGTAGAGAAATGTACTGCCTCAGATTTCTGATAGGAACCAGGGGTCTGCTTCACAAATGCACAAATGCAAGTACTTTTATGTAATGTACTGATGGTTAAAAAATATTAAAATAAAATCAAAATGCCCTCAATAACCAAGACTTGATCTTACAAAAACATGCTTTAGGCCTTATCTTAAGACTACCATAAAACAAAGTTTCAGGCAAAGTTTCAAGTTGTTTCACAAAGTTTACAAAATCGGTTTGTTCAAAATCGAACCATTGAGAAGTTCCCTTAAATGAAGAAAAAACTTTTTCCATGGCATCACTCCAAAGTACCAGTTTTGCTACCTTTTTATGTTCTTCAATTTTGGAACATTATTATAAATAACGACACCAGGAGAACAAAAAATATGAACTTTATACACTTAGGAGTGGTAAGAAAGTATGCCAGAGTGGGACATATATACATACAGAAATTTCATTTATTCACTTATTTCCACACCATCTGGTCTTAAGGGTCATATATATTTCATCCACATGGTCCAAAGTTTGACAAATACTTTTTTCTGAAGGCTACATCTGTCCAATCTTGTGTTGTTGGTGGTTTGGAAAGTTACCAATACCAAGATTTATCAGAAAATCACAGTCCTACTGGCATCTTTCTTTTTCAAACTGCATCACTGTTGTCCTAATCCTATCCTGTTTTAAATACTGCACAGTTACTTGTCCATTCATTATGTATGACACATAACTCATCAATACTGCCACCATAACACCCTCCTCCATTTACACTATAAACATGAACTGCCAGCTTCACTTCGTTCTTCACCATCTCCACCATTCATCACATAACTGCAGCGTGCACCTTCTTTATTATCTCGTCTTTCACTCATTCACGCTCTCCTAGGTCAACAATCAAGGGAAGGCTGTAACCCCACGAAAACTCCGCTATTTGTTTTCATTCCAAAACCACAATCATCTCTCTCTCGCTCTGTCTCTTTTTCTCTGTGTGTGTGTGTGTGTCTCTCTCTCATTCTCTGTCTCTTACTCTCTCTCTCTCTCTCTCTCTCTCTCTCTCTCGGAATGCATGAACACATGCCAGAGTTAATGATGTTAATATAGCTGGAATTCAGGCTTTAGTGGTCAATGGCCCCCGTGCCGCAAAAACAAAGGAGTTCTTGTGCAAGAGGTGAGCAACACAAGATTATCAAGGTATTTGAGGGAGGAGAAAGCTGAATGACAGGGGGAACAGAAGGTAAACAGAAAAGAGGGGAGAACAGGGGAGGCAGAGACAAAAAGGGTGAGGTGAGAACGATTCACACAAGACAACTGAGAATTTTTCCACAAAGTACTGAAAACCAGAACTGGTGGTCCGGTAGTATTGTCTTTGGTTTCTGCCCAAGACTGGAACCAGCTGTACCTCATGGCAATCGGCTGTGTTCTCCTATGGTTTTTGTTACCAATTCTTTAGTGACAAAGATTAAAATCAGCAAACGCTATTTTAGCACCACCAAGTACAAAACAAAGGATGGAAAACTAGAGTTATTACTTTCTAGCAAGTTTGCTAGTAAGCTAATGCTAATAATATTTAGATAGGGTTTTGCTTATATTTGTACATATACAAATCTCTTCTGTTTTTGTTAAAATACAAAAAAATACCAAAAACAAGTTCTATTAAAGCACCACCAAAGTTCTATTAAAGCACCACCAAAACAAGTTTAGGAAGCTAATGCTAATAACATTTAAATACAGTTTTGGCTCATTTTTGTACACACATAGAACAAAAATATAAACCTTCTATAATCCTTACATAGGATTGTGTAATTGTGAATAACTGTGTGTGTGCGTGTGTGTGTGTGTGTGTAAACTGTGTATATTTACAATTGGAACAGCTAACGTTAAGCTAGATAAGTTGGAAAACTAGCAGGTGGCTCTCATTTGGCAGTTCTTGTTTTTGGAATGTATAGTATGGAAAAGTGTCCTTTGTTCAAAGTTTAAAGTGGTTTAAAAAGAACAAATGCAACGGAGATGCACCCAAATCAGAAATTACACAATGAAAATGGAAGCACAGAAATATCTTTAAAGATTTAAAGAGATTAAATGTCACATTTAGACTTTCCATGAAAACAAAATTCCTGTACCCTGTTCTCACGGTACATATCTCTCTTTTTGGCTGCACACCCATTTATTCATTGTGTTACATAAAAAAGAAAGACTGCAAAAAGCTGGCAAAATGCAAAGAAACAGCAGGGAAAAAGAGATGTGATCACATTTTGCCCTGGAGAAGCTTCATCCCTTTAACAATCTGACAAAATAAAGCAAAAGTGACTGAAAAACTAATTATTATTAAATCAAACTCAACATCACTGCAGAATTCATGGCCATTTGCATAACCCTAATCTGTTCCTTTTAATAGAAACAATAGCACTTGTGAGTATTTCCTTTAATCCGTGTATGGGGAAACTGGTCCCTAAGGTCTGACCAGGTGAAATGGTTTCTTACCCTTGACTATGGTTAGACCGAAGTAGTGGAGTTCTTTCACACCGAGAAGCTCAGACACACGAGAAATCACCTCCTGTCCTGTCGCCTTCAGCTGGAGAAAGAGAACATACAGCAATCTGATGAACACGTGTGAAGAGTGTAGCAAACATTAAATCTTTGGAATAAGAATCATAAGGGCAAAACGAAAACTGCAAAGGCAATGATAACCATTACTACAATTCAACTTTTAGTCAAGACCTATTAATCCACGCTTAATGTTGGAAATCAAGTAAATGTAAGTAAAATAACAATTTTAAAACGAACAGAATACATGACTTTTCACGTTACACTTCTACTTAAACGCTCTTCTGCTCATTCAGTGGTGGTTTCATGAAGAAAGGTCTTCAGAAATGCATAAACTAATAACTTTAGATATTTTAGAGAACAAAGCCCTGAGTGTTACAGTTGTCATCCCTCCATTTCCCTTTTCCAAAATAGCAGTGATCTTCTCAGTAATCGTTTGTCACATATAATGCCTGAGAATACAGAGCGAAGATCTCTCCAAATCTCTCCAAATCCAGGGTCTCCTCTCGTCTCACTCCACAGGTTTTCAATGTCTAAAGCTTGATTCTATGGTCCCTAATGTTCGTGTGGATTTGAATATATATTTTAATTCGTATTTCAGTTTTAGGATTTTGACTTTCATTTGAAGTCTCCTGGTACTTCATGTCATTTTTTGGAACACAATTCTCAGGGCCTTTGGAGGAACAACAGCAACAAAACATCACAAATCCTTCACCATACTTTACAACAAGGATCTCCAAGTATCTAACCATCCTCAGGGTAAAATAAGCACCCAGCGTTTTCCAGGCATGTTCACTACAACTATTTGAATGTTTAATTATAATTAATTACCCCTTTACCCTAACAGTTGACCTGTCTGAGTTGTGACCTACGGTCCAGGAGGATGATACTTTGTCTCACTGTGTACTTAATATATGTGGCTGGGATGACGACGAAGCTCTACTTGACTCGACTTGACTTGATTATGTAGAAATATTGGGAAAAAAGTGGAATCTCCCTTTAAAGAACACATATTGAAACCTCACCCCCACTGTGATGTCCAGAGTTTCCTTGTTGGGGAACAAAACACACACTGTCCTTTCTTGTCTGGCCAAGACAGACATGATTTCATCCACTCACAAAAACGCTTACACACACACACACACCCACACACACACTTCACACTCCGAATCTGCTCCGGCTGTTTTGTCTACAGGTGCCCTTCATCTTTTAGCATCTGAAAAAACATAAAGAATAAACAAAGAACAGCATTAATAGTTATTAAAGCAAAACATCAGCGATGGTGTAATTAGAACATTTATACTCAGTTAAAGAATCCGATAAGCAGTGATTACATTGCAAAATCATCTCTTCAGGTTTTATTATATAAACTGGTACAGTTACATAATTTTGACAGTATCAAACGAAGTTCATGAAACCGAATGACCCAAAATCAGATCAGATAAGCCCTGCAAAATCTGCATTTTTTACATTATTGGGAAAAGTGCTTCACTAATTGAAAGAAATCTGCTGAACTAAAACGAGTGAAGATTCTATTTTATTACGAAAATAAAATAGAAAGAAATGAGCAAGACAGACACAAGAAAGATCAAGATCAGGTTCTCGGAGAGCCCAGTGGAGATACAGTGGCAACTTGTATAAAGAACCAGTACAAAAAAAGTCCACAGATCTCATTTGTCACTTCAGGTTACTGGCTTAATTCTAGACATACACAAGAACAACAATCATTCAATAAAATAAAAGCAATTCAGTTGAAAAAAAAAAATCCAATGACTGTTATATACAGAAATCAACCAGAATATTTAAACTGATAATGGCACCTATCAGAGAATGTATGGCAGCAAGTTTTTACCACAGTGTGTGAACTGTGTGAAATTCTTTCTCTGCATTTAACCTATTCCCCAAGTGAAGCAGCAGGCAGTCAGCAACACAGCACCCAGTGTGTGGGGACGGTACGTCGCTCAATGATACCTCAGAGGTACTAGTAATAGCAGTCCTGGGATTCTAACCCACAACCTTCTGATCAAAGGGCCAACTCCTTAACCACTGGGCCACCAGCTACCCCCAGTGAAGACTCAGTTCTTGAAGATGATGCGTAAACCTATGGATCTGAGTGACATGGGTTGAATTGTGATGGCTAAATGTCTCAGTGGTCAGTATCTACCAAAAGTAGTGCAATTAAGGCACCCAAGGCCCACCGATGTGTGTCTGCGGAACAATCCCACAGAGGATACACTGAAGAGAAGATGGCTTATCATTGAAAGGTGTCCAAAAACACAGTGTGTTGCCCATGATGACCCCTGTGTAATGCTCAAAGCCCCTTCAATGAGCATGTGAGCATCAGAACTGGATTATATAGCAATGGAAACATCTGGCAGATGATACATCTTATTCAGCCTACAGATGTTTATTCCTGCCATTCAGGCCAAAAAGAATGTTTCAGCCCTCTGCTGCATTCTGAATGAGCCAATCAGAAAATAGATCACTTGGCAAAACAACAAATGTCATGTAAGAATGAATTGTGAAGATTTGGCAGATCTGTAGCTTTAATGGTTAAAGACGAAAATACTTTTAGTTTTGTTGGAAAACTTGAATACACCCAGGAACACTCATCTTGTTCTGTGATCGGTCACCTTGTCAAAACGCTTATTGATTAGAGGCTCATTTGCATATTGCAGCCCTCTGTGATATCAATATTGGCCCACCTGGGAATAACCTATTTAAGCATGACTTGTGCATCAATCAGACATAACATTAAAAACAACTGCCTTAAACTGTGTAGATCCTCTTTGTGTCACCGAAACAGCTGTGACCTGTCAGGGCAGGGACTCCAGAAGACCTCAGAAGGTGTGCTGTGGTAAGAGGTACTAAGACATTAGCAGGAGGTCTTCTGAGAGCTGTAAGTTGTGAGGAGGGTAAAGGGGGCATTTGGCTGATGCTGGTATCCAGGGGGACTTACAGTCATTAGTTACAGGGACAGTCCCCCTCGAGACACTGAGGGTCAAGGATCTGAACCTGTGACTTTGTGGTCATCGGGTTCACAGGCAAGTGTTTTACCCACTAGGCCACTACCACCCCAGCAGCCTAGAGGGGCCTCAGTGGTTGAGATCTGGGAATTTGGCGGCCAAGTCAACTCATGTTATTGTCAGCCACAGATGTTGTATAAAGGTTCATCAGACCAGGCAACTGTACAATATGGTTTTGTGATTATACTGCAACATCTAGGGATTGCTTTCAATGTATTAAAGGACCTGCATCATCACTTTTCTGGAATTAAACAGAATAGTTTCTAAATAAGTTTTCTAAAGGTACATTCACTCTCTCATTCATACAGTCTATATATAGAAAGCAAGCTGCAAAACAGGCAGTTTTTAAGAAATACATTTGTGATGTCATAACCACTATCATAGTCTCAGCCTCAGACGTCACGCCCACGGAACGTTGGCTAAACGTCTGATGCATATGGTACACTTAACTGGAAACACTTCAGGAATGTTGAAGTCGTCATCTGATTGGTTGAATTTTATCGGCAGTCTGTTGTTGTGTGAACGAAACGAACTGTGATTGGTTGTTTGACATGTCGGTCAAACGGCCTTATGGGCGGGCCTTGGCCACCTTCAGCCGTCAGTTCGTCAGGTCTGGCTACGCGAGACTACCACTATCATAATAAATTATGTTTTTATAAGAATCATTTAGTCTAGATTTGTTTTTGTGCAGTGAAAAATCGTTTGACTCCTTTTTTGTTCGTTCCAGCATTTTAGATGTCGGGGAAAAAACCCAGAAAAAAAAATAAATTAAATATAGTGTCCCGTGAAAATTTCTCTTAAATATTGTGAGATATCTTTGCCATATTGGCCAGCGTTGGGTCAGGCTATGGAAAACATCCCTCGTTCCAGTCCCGTGAAAAGGAGCGGAGCCGGAGCTGCAGCGAGAGATGAAAGGGGCAAGGTCTGAGGCTTGAGGTCTGCTTACTCAGCCACATCGTCCAGCGCTGGGGCAAAGCCCTGCTTGGTACAGTCTTGGTATGCTGATTAACAGAGGCTTATCTCTCCAAATCAATTAATCATATTAATAAAAGCAGCAGGCCGAACTGATCCTCACGGAGACTAGAGGGGGGGAGGCTTGGGGAGGGAGGCTTTGGGGGGGAGTGGGGTGCAAACCAGAGACAGCAAAAAACATCCAACATATGTCTACAGAAAAGCCGTTTTGGTTTTGGCTATACTTAAGATGTTATGGCGGGATCAAGACTGAAGATTAGCCTTCTTGTCTGAACTATGTCTCAATGACATTTATGGATGAGAATTTTCACACACAATACACCTCTTTTGCCCCAAACGACTGTTTCGAGAGGACAAAAGTGACTTGCATGTTTAATTCGGTTAATCTGCTCCAATATTAATAGAAGAATCTATTTACTTGTTAATAGAACGAATTATCATCACTAACTGCCATGTAGACCAAACATAAACAGCCCATTTTCAAATAAATGAACAGAAAAACAGATACATTTACATCATTTAGCATTTAGACCTTCTATGAACAGAGGGCTTGTATATTTATTTACTAATATCCCAGAGTTTACAATAGTATTGAAAACATCATTAGAAAGACAAAGCTGTGCATAAATTGGTAAAGGAAATGCATTCTCCCTTTGCTTTGATTCAGTTCTCCAGTCTCTTGACACTCTTTCATAGCAGCTTCATGAGGAGCCCCTGGGATTCTATTCCAAAGAAGCTCAAGAAGTTCACATGAAATTCACGCCAGGAGATGAACTGAAAGAGCTGTGACGCCTGCTTTAAGTGCTGATGGAGGGGGTTTTAATTGTTGAATGTGTCTTAAAGAGACACATTTCCATCACTCTCCCCTGAAGCATCTTGGGTTACACCTGCATTCTAATGAGGCTTGGCCGTATCCAGACATAATCCTGATATAATACTGATCCATGGAGACGCATGAGTGGACCAGGTGTAAGCGGGGTTTCCTCAACATGTAACTGTTCTCAGGGCTGGAGAACGGTTCACTGGGATGACGTCAGTGACCTAGCTATTCGTTGATTCAGCAGTAATTTTATTTATTTATCTATAGCAGAGGTCCCCAACCACCGGGCTGCACAGAAACACAGAATAAAACATATCTGATTGATAACACAGGTTAAAATCATCAGAGATCAGTTTATGTGGGTTCTGTAGTGTTTTTCATGCTGATCTCAGATCTGTGTTTAGTTGTTCCTGCAGGTTCAGTGTTTGTGATGAAGCTAGTTTATGATAGTTGGTATAATGATCATATAATAATCATATGCTGAGTGTTTTTAAAGAAACAGTGGTAGCTGACAGACACTGATCATTATATCTGTCTGACTTCACACTGAAAATATTGAAAATCCACATGCAAGTCTATTGCAAATCTAATATTACTCATAATTCAAAAAGTGTAAAAATGTGTCTGAGCAAAGACTAATGTTGGAGCAGCTGAAATCAAACCTCCTTTGATCTAGTACTGCGCGGTATAAACGGTATAAAAGGTATGCGATATTAATTTGGCCCATGGGAGACATTTTGATTATACCGGCCTACCCCAGAAATATCCATTCCTCATGAAAACAACAAAGTCGCATCACCCGCGTGGAACAACGCCTATACGCAGCATTCGTTTTGAAAAACGGGAGAGCGCAGAAAGCTCGTGCAGAAGCAGCTTGTTAAAAAGAAAGGTCAAAGAACATTCATCACGTCACAAAAACGAGACGCACCGTAAATGCTGGTCATGTGACGATAATTATAACGAAAATATACCATGTAATATTATTGAGACTATTATATGTGACTAAATGTGGTTTACAAAATAAAAACTGTGCTAAAATGTCCCTTCATTTATATTGACTAAAACGAGACGAGATGTTATTTCCAGTACGATAAGGAGAGGAGAAAAAAATACTTTTGTCTATTAACAGGCACTGTGAACCTAGAGTGGCCAAAAGTATTGGGGCATAGGGCCATTAAAGTACCAGGGAGAGAGAATTGACACACAGTCTCACACACAGTCTCACACACACAGCATTTTGATAAGCAGCCTTTCCCATACCCATGCAAAAAAAGCATACCCTTAATTGTTTTGCTTTGGTTGTGTAGACATACATGTTTAGGAGAAAAAAAAATATTACGGTAAATTCAGCAATGCCTTTGCTATGGACATATGTTACCCTTTCAAAAACAGTTACATTTAAACTTATCAGATCAAATTATATGCCGCAATATGGTGCAATTTATATCACAATATAATTTTTTTGCCATATCGCACAGCCCTACTTTGATCTAAGCTAAAGTTTGTTGGACTAAGCAATCGTCCCCTTAGTTAACAGCCACAAAAATGCATCACACTGACAGATTCAGTTAAAGCTCACTGATGTTACATTTTTATCAATCTAATCTGACATCTGAGAGCACAAAAGACAACTACATCAGAGCAGCAGATCCCAAATTGTATGCCCCCCCGAAAAAGTTGAAGTCATTTGCAAATCGCATCAAAGTTACACAGTGGCAGGAGCACTAAAAGAGAAGTGAGGGTGAGGAGCATATCCAGTTTTTGAGAAGTATTACAGTCAAAAACAGGAAATGCATTTGAGTATTTGGATCTACATTAATGAATGTGAGTTAAATCATACACAATCTTCATATATATCTACATGTATATACATTAGAACACTCAAAGGCGAACAAAACCCTAGTACTACAACAACCTTTCACCAAAGCCATGTAAACTGTGAGCCATGGAAGAGAATGTGTGTGGATAGTGATTTAACTTGAGTCATGAGCATGTCAGTCACAGCAAGTAGCCACAGTATTATCAGTGGATAAATGGTGGCAGTGCTGACCCATGTTACTGTGTGAGCTGTGCCCACATCTCTGCATGAAGCTCAGTGACTGCAGACACACAATATGAACAAAAGTATTGGGACACGTGATCATTCCACTCTTCTTGGAAGACTTTCCACAAGACTTTGGAGTTTCTGTGGGAATTTGCGCCCATTTATTCTGTAGAGCATTTATGAGGTCAGACACTGATGTTGGATGAGAAGGTCTGGATCCCAATCTCCGTTCCAGTTCATCCCAAAGGTGCTGGATGGGGTTGAGGTCAGGGCTCTGTGTGGACCAGTTAAGTTCTTCCACACCAAACTCATCCAGCATGTCCTTATTGAGCTCGCTTTGTGCACTGAGACACTGTTATGCTGGAACAGAAAAGGTTCTTCCCCAAACTGTGTCCACAAAGTTGGACGCAGGGCGTTGTCCAAAAAGTCTTGGTCTGCTGAAGCATTAAGAGGCCACCTGAACTCAATAAGTATGTCAATAGGTGTGTCCCAATACTTTTATCCATATTGTGTAGCAAAGACACAGTATTGTGGCCCAGTCTTATGCTGAATGACATTTATTTGTGTTTGTATATGCATACTTCCTATTTAGTCGAGTACCATCACACTGTATGTGTTTAACTTCATTCCATGTAACCCAGAAAGGTTCACTGTCAAGTCTACACTCACATGCGTTCTTGCAACTTCTTTAAACACAGAATGACATATTCTCAATACAGATGCCAGAAATGCTTCAGGGTCAAACTAATAGGAGATTTTTTCACTTTTCTACTAAATAATCACTTAGGCCTTATTCTACTTATTCTACTTACAGTCTTTTATATTGACTGTTCAGTGATCAGTCACAGGGTGGAGAGATTTAGTAGGTGTTATTGGGAAAACAGTCCTGTTTTTCCAGTACCAGGAATTTTACAACGCAAAGTAGATCTGTGCATGCAAAGTGAACAATGTTAACCTTCCCACGGCTCTATCAACACTTGTATCTCTCCCTGCGAACAGAAACGTTAGGGGATCATGTTTTGGCATGTCAGAGGCCGAGCCTTTGTTGTTGAAACCTCCTACACGGAGGTAACTCATTTCCTGCACTTGACATGAACCTCGTTCCATTAAAATTAACCGCAATCTCAGCCTTTATTAACAAAAAAAGAAAAGCTTTGCAAGGTTATTTATCGCCCTACAAACCATGTGACACTCACTTCAAACGAGAATTGCATTACAACTGCCCAAAAGCATTAGCCAGATGGGGTTTTGCTGACCAGAGCCGACCCTGACATGGCGTGAGGACTGGGCATCGAGTTCCCTGAACAGTTTTAATCTCATCACTTCAGCGTGTTCAAGCCACTGGCCCAAGGCACCAACTGCTAACACAAATCAATACTCACTGCACTTCAGCAGCCCAGAAGAATTGCCTCTTCAAATGGAAATTCAGATTTTTCAACATTGCCGCATGATTAAATGGCTAAGACATAAACAAAGTCGTTCAGACTGGTTTGATTTGAAGTGCTCCATTCCAGACAAACGTACCAGTTCAGAATTATTTACTGGCGATTGGAACCAGATGTCTTAAGGACCTTATGTATGTAAAAGCTCAGTCATTAAAAAGCTACAATATAAAAAACAGCTAATGCCTGAGACACTGCTTTATGATAACCATACTATA
>JBBPDB010000083.1:2337733-2353296 GCA_037974465.1 Brachypetersius altus
CCTGCTACCTACAGCAGCTTCAACAGCCACTACATCATTTTAATTCAATAATGAGAGCTAGACTTATTATTTTTAATATTATTTTTAATTTAAATTCACAGTCTTGTTTCTATTTATAAAGTGCGTATCTGCGCTCAGTGATATCTTGTACAAAATGTTTGGATATATAATTTAAAAATAGTAGAATAATGACCATATATTTATGGTGGCTTGGGATCATTTTGGGTGTGGGGGCTTCAGACCTTCGGCAGAATTCAAATGAGCCATTTTAATCTAGATTACAGCGAGATTAATCTAGATTAAAAAATCTATGCCCACCTCTAGTATTTACATATATGCATCAGTCTAGCTTGCACATTTTCTCTGAAGCATTTAAAAAAAAAACTCAACTCTATCAGCATTACAATCAGTAGCATAAGGCTGTGAGTGCTGTTTCAGTTCCATGTCACAATCAGAATCAATGGTGTCCTTCCTCATTTTATTTAGGGAAGGAAATGAGCAGAAAAGCCAAGTGTGTCGGTTATAACGTCACCAGGCTTTGTCTGAACCTCTACTAATTCCTCTCTTCTATTAAGAAGACACAGGTGTCTTTGTGTGTATTACATGCTTACATCTGGGGACAGTTGCTTGACATAGCTGCTGCCAAACACCACAGTTTCCAGCAGAGGGATGAGGGAGTCTTTGCTCTGTGCTGGTGCGTTGCGATTTAGCCAGGTGCTTTTAACCAGCCGGGGGAAACTGCATGACACACACACACAGAGGGTCAACACACAGTAAAAATCGTGAGAACAGAAGCCAGTGCAGCCAAGCACCAAGCACCTCTATTACAATATTCTTCCATAACAACAATACTTCAGTATACTTCAATATTTAAATACAGATCACTGTTTAATGCATTAGAATTGAATTCTGTCTGATACAACTAGGACCCAACCGATATGAATATTCAGTCAGGCGACATGCTTGATAAGATGAATTCCAATAACCAATATTTGTCAACATTTTCTTACATGGTCTAAAGAGTACAACACTATGGTTTTACAATGTGTTTGTAATTTTATAAATTCTTGGTGAAATTAAAAAACTAATTTACAATCAATTATCTCATATGTTTAATCACACAAATTTTGGACCAACAAATCTAACATGTACTAGAACCTAATCTGTTCCTAATGGCACAATTTCACTCAACTTGCTCAACCTGAATGCAGTTCTTCATTATGACTTAAGGATGTGGTTCTTCATACAGACTTAAGGATGTGGTTTAGGACACAGTGTAAAAGAAAAAATATCCAAAACATTAATCTTGGATCAGGCTCCTCTCAACATATGATCTCTGTTGTCACAACAACTGATTCTAGTTCACCACTTCTACTCCTGAGCTTGTGGAAAAAACACTGTGTGGTCTAAAAAGGCTTCCCACAATGTTGGCCTCCACATTTAAGTTAATTTCTGTGGTTCACAGCAAGTCAAACAGAGCATTAAACCACATTTACACACATGTGCCACCTGGATATAGTTTGAGTGAGTTAAGACTACTACTAGGACAAGTGGAAACAAACCATTTTGACAAACCATTCCTTAGTTCATGTAAAGAACCTGCCAAAATCCATAGTCTTGCTCAATATAACATTAAATAAACTACTTAAATTGTATCAGCCTATAGGTTTAACCAATACATTGGTTGGACACTAAATGCAACATCCAGTAAGTGTAATGTCAGGAATACAAGACACACTACACAAGATAAACTATAACTGCAGATCTAAGCAACATGAAAAGCTCAATTTTCAATGAGCTGGGTCTCCTAACGCTCCACTGACCTGATGAGAGGCTGATGTAGGGCCACGAGAGAGGCATGGATGGTGACAGATATGACAGACAAGTGGAAATAGTCAAACATGACATTGATGTGCTGGTGGATGCCTCTGTGGAGGCTAAAGTGCAAGCGCAAGGTCCGGCTGCTGATACTCTGCAGAGAGGTGGGCTCCTCTGGCCTAAACATGGACAACACATTGGCACACACAATTAATTAAACTTGCTGTTACACAAGCTGCATTACAAACACATATATTACCAAGCCTAAAACAAACTTGCTATCTATTTGTGTTAAACACTGAATTTTAAGAAGCCTTTCTGTTTCCAGCAGGCACAGGACGCACGTGTAGTCGCCGTCTGTGAAGTAGAGGTCCAAGGTCAGCTGAAAGTCCATCTCATTTAGAGACTCCTCCACCTAAAAACACCACAAATGAATGGATTATGGTACAATATTCTCCGAAAGATCAAAAAGAAATCTACACATTCATCACCTAAATTTTCCACAAAAGCATCGATACGCATTTGCAACAGGAAGGAAGAATCTTTCACCTTCTTTTCGTCCAGTAGCACCATCACCTTGAATATGAGAACATCATTGACTACGATCTCCTCGTTCTTGTAGAGTATCTGAAAGGTTTTGCTGCAGATGACATCATCTTGCACTGAAGCAGGAAAGGCCAAATCTGAACCTGAGAATGGAGCAGATTTTGAGAGTAATGCGTCAAGGTATGGCAGTGTACTGCAACTGATCAAATTTTTTACATCAAATTGAGAAAAGTACAGTAGGAGCCTAAAATTGGGACCACTACTGAAAATTCTTCAAGTTTAATTTTTTTTAATGTATTAATTCAACATTCTTCACTTTTGCTTATACTCAAAACTCAAGACTTAAAACTCCGAGCTGATCCATTAACTTCTTATTCTTTGTGTTATTCCTTAAAACTACATAGACTTTGTTTCTATTAATCTTCAATTCATGCAGCATCTCCTTTATAGCTGCTTTAATACAAAGCCCTGTGTATGGGCAACTTCTTCTTGGCTTCTTCAAATAGAGCAGAGCTCCGTGATCTCACTATCTCATCTAACAGCTTAATTATAAAATGATTCATGACTGCACTCATATAATTCTGGATAAGTTGCAATTCATTTTGCAAAAATCCATAGAGGGGATTAGGCCCATCTCACTTTATTGTTTTCTATGGCTCCTAAATGCTACACATAGAACAAGGGGACATAACAATATGGCATATAGTAATATTAACATATAAATGGTGTGTGTGTGTGTGTATGCAGATACTGGTGCATTTCAAACCTTTTTTTTTCTCTCTCTCTCTAATATCTGATCCAGTATTCTGAGCCAGTGTTAACCCAATACTGATGGTATGGATTAGTCTGGACATCCCTAGTCTTTTCTCCCTAAATTACGAAATGGCATTTTCTGAAAATCGAACCAATCTAGCCGACTGCTGACATTTCTGGCTTGCTTGTGTTAAAACGGAAGAGTAATTAATCAATAAAAATTGAACTTTTCTTTGCTTTCATAAATCTCCATAGCTTACATAACAGGCTTATTAAAAAGATCTTCTCTCCCACAAGAAGAAACTTATTTCCAAACAAACCGGTCATGCTGCTCAGCTGAGGAACCCTCTAACAGAGCATTACTTCTGCTCTAGTTAACTCTAAGAAAAAGATTCTAGTGCGGCTTTGGTCTAGACCATAACATGAACCTGAGGAACAAAGAAAGGGACAACTAATCCTTTTTCGGAGCACTTCCTTCGTGAACTAAACTTAATTCTAAACTTCAACATGCAACTAATATGTAATTGTACCTTCTAACACAAAGCTTTTAATATAATGATGGCAAAACCTCAATACACAATTCAGAAATATCTGGGTAATAACCCTGTATATCATTTAATAGAAGATAATAAGTTTTACTAAATATGCTATTAAAACACACACGACTCTTAAAATGTTTCTGAAACTTAGAGGCTACTAATTAAAGCTTCAAATACAAATGAAGCATGGATCATTACAGTGACTAGCTGTGAAATTAACCAACAAAACAATAGTGTATCTCAGTGCTGCATACAACATTACACACTACAATCCTCATGAGGAGCCAGGGTGAGTGTAAAGATCCTGTGAGGGGCTTGAGATTCTCACAGCGCTGCTCCCAGCAGGCAAAGGGGAGGCACAGAGTACACAGCTTATGTATTTATAGTGATAACCGTTAACAGTGAGTGCCAATGTGTGTAGTGCCAACGTGGGCTGTGCAGCTTACATAATGCTGAGTGCTTTTAAATAAAGAGACAGAAAGCCCATGCCTGCGATGAACTGACTGCTTTGGGACGAGGTTTTGACTGTCTAATACACTTGCAGTAATGATGGGTATGGAACAGATGAGGCGTTATCTTCTACAAGTTTTACTTAAATAATCTGTCAGTGTTAATGTTGTATAATCACATCAATAACTAAGACAAAAAAAAGAATCATGATCTCAGCTTCACACAACACATAAGATTAACATTTAATCTAGGAATAACGCACGCACGCAGGCACGCATGCACACACACACACACACACACACAGAGTGTGACCAGAAACTGCATTTGCATTATGAACATAACAGCCTACATTGTAATCAAAGCTCAATGTTTTTCACTCCTTTAACAGAAATTAAGATGTTTTTTTTTTTTGGCCATGTCTTGAGCAAAATATTGTGCTGTTATAGTAAAACTCAGGAAGCAGGTCCCTAATCTTGATTTGAGAAAGTAAAAACACAAACATGCCAGACACGTTACCACAAAGCTTATCAGGCACCTAATCAGGTATAAAGGAGTTATGCGCTGGCATGCGTGTGCAGGAGAATCAAGAGAGAAACAGAGAGGTAAAGTTAAAGCTGTGGTAACACATACTTGCAGGATGAAGAAGACTGGCCTCTACTCTGTGTGGGGTCCTGGGAGGTACTTTCATACTGCCACGTATCTGATAAAACCTGTCGAATCAAAAAGGAACCACTTATTAAAAAGTCAGCAACATATAAACCACACAACATTAATGCATTATATTTACACTGTACTTGCAAAAGTGCAGTCAATGTTATTTAAACACATACACTATACGAAGAAAAGTACAGGGCGGTCCTCGAGCAATGACACAGATCCGTTCCTTAGGCAGTGATGTAAGCCGAATTTTGGTGTTAATCGAAACACCCCCTACCCTGAGACACTGATCCGAACACAGTTGTTAAAACATAAAAACACAACTAAGCCACAGAAAAAGGAAAAGGAAAACTCTTTCACTCATACGCCACGTTTCTGTGTATTCTACTGCCGTGCACAACTAAAGTTCGCCCACATAGACTGCAAGTACAAGGCTAATGGTGTAAGCAGAGTGGGAGAGAGCGTTGTAAACTCGATACGCTGTATGTCGAGACACGAGGACCCCTGCACTGGAATGACTGATCATTCCACGAACAGGCACTTCAATGACATTGCATTTAAATACATAGATGTTAATCTGGAGTTGGTCCCCCTTTACAGCTAGAACAGCTTTCACTCTCTTTCTTGCAAAGTTTTCCACACGATTTTTCTGTGGGAATTTGCATCCACTCATTCTGCATATATAGAGAATGACCTTGATGAGGTCAGAAATTGATCTTGGACAAGAAGGTCTGGCTCGCAATCTCTGTTTCATCCCAAAGGTGTTGGATGGGGTTGAGATCAAGGCTCTGTGTGGGCCAGTCAAGTTCTTCCACACCGAACTCTTTATGGAGCTTGCTCTGTGCACTGGGGCACTGTCATGCTGGAATAGAAAATGTTCACAAAAGGTTTGATGAAGCATTTAGATTGTCCTTCGCTGGAAGTAAGGGGCCTCGCACAAACCCTAAAAACGGGCATGTCCCAATACTTTTGTCCATATAGTGCATGAGTCCTTCATATGTGATTTCCTTCCAGAAACGATGACGACCTACAAATATATAACAGCCGACACAAATCTGTACATTGGCATATTTTAGAAAAGGACACCCGGAAACACAGGATCGTATAATAGGTCTGACACCAACATCAGGCCTTTCACAGAAGCCTAACAAGAGGCAAACTAATTGCTCAGGTCAGTGGACATAAAAGCACGCAGGCCAGCACTTAACAGCTCATGAATGAGTAATCAGCACTTTCACATCACTAAATTTAAACGCTTGCCCGTTCACTTCCCAGCATCCGAGAGCAGTGCTTAACAGCAGACGGTGTCTGAGGTTTACAGTTCCTATGCTCTTGTTTCTCTTTCTACAAAGGCACTCAAGGTATCAGCAGCAACTCCAGTCATGGATCCGAGTCAGCTGCTAGCCACTAGGACTGCTAAAACACTCAATCCTTCACGCTCCGTCCTTCCTTCGCAATGGCGCTTAGCTAAATAAACCGGAAAATCCTTGCCGCATCAGGCAGAAGCGACTGCCTGTGTCCACATTGTCCATTCTGCTTTGCTTCCTAACCCCCACCATGTGCTGCCAGTGCAGGGAACAGAAATAGCTTCGAGATTGCACCTTTTGCACGAACTCTTATCACAAGTACATGGTGGGAAGAGGGAACGATCGGAACACAATGCTACTGCCGGAAATTAGGCTGTGGAGCAGGAAGAACGCACAAGCAACTGGGAGCTCAGAGGGAAGAATGGAGGCTGTCGTTTACTTCCTGTAACAGCTGAGCAAACCCTGGTCTCACAGCGACAGCCCGGGCTGCGAGGAATGTCATCTCGGGGTTGTGAACTCTAGCGTTAACAACAGCCCAGCTGTGCCCAGGTCACTGTTGTTGTTTATTCAACTTTGCTCCTTCAAACTGCATTGAAAAATGACAACATTTCCACATTTTATTCATGTGCTTCATGTTTCCAGAAGGATGACAGACTTCAAAGTAATGACTGCTAATTACTAATTAGCAGTCATTACTAATAAACCAATCAGGTGCAACTAATCACCTTCTCCATTGCACACTGGCTTCCACCCACAATCGACGGTAATCGTTTCAATTTGTTCAGGACTAAAACAGCCATTCCTGGAGCATTCCAGTGCTTGGTAGTGCAACTGAAAGCAATCAATCAACTATGGTTGGCAAGGCACTGTCAAATGATCTCAGGGATGAAAGTTGGACAGGCACCAGTTAGGACACAGATACACAATGATTCGTCTGCTTTATCAATCCCTAGTAGCACAGAAAAGTTTAAAATGTGGGCGGTACTGACTACTGGTCTCACGACCTGATTCTATACGAGCCATAAAGTCCACCCCGTCATTTTCATATTAGTCATACAGCAGACTTAGATAACATAACTGAACGCTTGAAGAACTTTCTTCATTCCACTCTAGATTACGCCACACCTTTAAGGTGTAAAATAATAAAGGCAGAAGCTTGCTCCTTGGTTCAACAAGCTAACAGGTGCCTTAAGGCAATATGTTCACAAATTAGATGGTAGAAAGATGCTGAAATCTTTCTCCTCTTCAGAGACTACAGTAAAGCACATACAGGTACAACAACTAACTAGGAACCAGGGAGGTACAAAACCTCGGATACCTGCAATCTATAGCAGTGATGATTTATGAAGTCTTACTCCACCAAGTCTGCTGCCTCATACAGATACAGATCAAAATATAGCTGCGACAGGTTAAATTCAGTTCAACAGGTAAAACTCACTAAAAATATCCTCATCAAAACCTCCTACCTGCACACACTTAATGAGCTTTTGTCAGATCATAAGAAGTAACACACTCTTACTGTAACTGGTGTAAACAATGAAAGCTTTCTTCCTATCATTTGTTGTGGCACCATGCAGGCATGAAAGTTTGTGTTTTTTGTTACATCTATTTATTCCCCCTTTTTGTTCCTGTTCTTGTGATCCTTTGAACCATCTCTACTTTTCACAGCATTTCTCTACTTGTGATTTCTCATACCCCAGAACCCTCGTTCATCTTTGTCTTCTTGTTACTTTTTCTTTTAGCATTAAACTTTTTGGATCCTGCTATTATATGCTGCTTGCCTCGACTCACATGTCCTTACGCTAGCTTAGAAATCATCAAACCAACAATCAAACTAGACGTGTTTTTTTTTATAAACCGTTAAAAAATTTAAAAATTTATACATGACCGTTTTATTATGGACTAAATTAAATGCCAAAAATCTGAAGTAGAAACATTAATATCACATTTGGCTTAAAAAGATGCATTTTCATTTGACCACTAATGTTGGACACAGTAGTAGCTGATCCGTATTTAGATTTAGAGGCAGGCAGTAGCGCCTGCAGCTCTCCCTAAAAAACGGTTATTGAATTTTTCACGATAATGCACAGCTTGGATTATTATTAACACATTTATTAATAGCTCGGATTAAATAAAAAGGTGTCCTCCATTACTCATTGTCACAGAAAGGGAAATGGCCTGTAACTTTAGCCTGAAAACTAGTTGCTAGATGGTGTAAGAAATGCACTTAAATAGAAGTATTTTATTAATAAGTGAACAGCTCAGTGGGTTTCTCTCACACAGATGTGGAGCTACAACACTACAACCACCAAAAGGGAAACAATTATTTACAGCCTGCACCATAATTATGGAAACCTTGGCAAGGATGGTTATAAAAAGCGCAAAAATGTGTTTGTGGTTCTCTCAATCTCACTCTGCAATCGTGATCCTTAAACAGTTTGTCACTGTAACCGCCTTCCCACTGTATGTGGTTGCAAAATACACATGCATGCTCTTCTAGCTGACTGTAAGATTAGCTTTAAATGTTCTGTTTCTGATCTATTAAACAGTTTATTGCTAAAGCTACTTTCGAAACAGCAACAGTTAAGCCTTACCAGCTACCTCACTACATCTTGAGCAACCCAAACATCCAACAAGTGCCCCAGGAAATGGGTGTAGCAACTTCTGACGATCAAAAGTCTCTAAAATTGGACCTCACTGATATAAACAAAGGAATGCTCCCCTTATGCATATTGCTGTCCTCTACTGGGATCTGTAAACTTTTGGGACCTGCTGTTACATTTAAATTTTTAAAAAATCTGCCTTCAATGAAGTCTCCTTCCTGGCACAAACCAAGCCAAAGACAAAATCAAAGAGAGCTTTACTGCCAGAGAACATAAAAGACACTCAGAATGTACATATATAAACAAACTAAAAAACTCTAAACTAGAAGCAAATGTTGCATCAGCAGTCAAGTGGAGGGCAACAATACTGGAGTGTAACTATAGATTCATACATGATCAGCAGTGTTGAATCTGTTCATCTACGAAAATACAAAGAACCTTTTAGCCTTTGAACAGTTGTTATTGCTTCTAGATAAGCACTCATTCTAAATATGGATGAAATAATTCCATTCACATTTCACATTTAACCGTAATTTCGTGCAGAAAAGTGAACCTGACAGGATTTCTGTTTACCTAGGTAAGTTCAAGACTAATGTTTTAAAATCTTTTGTTTAGCCATGCATTTTCCTGAAAGAATAAAGAGCAGTCCCTGAGCAAACTAACTGAATGCCAAGGTTAAACTCCTTTAACCATGTTTTAACTGTCAAAATGACTGTAAAACCACCAATCTGAATTTGGTTATTTGTCTTCAGGGATGTAAACCCATCAAGGGTGGAAAAATGTGACAAAAATGTAAACCCCTTTAGATGGCTCCATGGGAAAACACAGCTTGTGTTATACTGTGGTGGTGAGAGAATTCTTGGGCGCATTGCACATGCCAAGCACAGAAGCCAGGAGTCGTTTTCCCCTCAGAAGATGTGAGTGAGGCACTAAAGGGTTCCCATCTGATCATTAGGTACAGACGAATACCAACACGAGTAAATCATTTAAGAAGAATCATTAAAACATACATAACATACTTTTGTTGTTCATGTGTGGGTTTGCTGAGTATATCAAAAGAATGGAGCAAGAACTGTAGCTGAGGTTGTAAAACGTGGCTGCATCCTGTTCAACGGGATCTGCAGTGCATTCTGCATAAATAATACAGCACTTTGACTAAAAGTTCATAACTAAAGTCTTGCACTTCGGAGACTAAAGACTTGACTCAGTCTCGCACTTCAGAGATTTGAGACTTCACTCAGACTGGCATAAAGTGACCTGTGACTATTAAGCACTCTCTTCCTTTCTGTTCAATGAAAACAGCAGAGACGTTTGGGACTGGACACTAATTAGCGCGATTGTTCTTTTAAAGTAGTAGTATTTTTATTTCACCCATTTTTCGTACCACTTTTCATCCGAGCCCATGTTCAAGTTCCAACGCTAACCCATTCTTTAATATCCATGTATTCAGGTTTTTAATTGGCTGATCAGAGGACGAGTATTGATTGCTAAATAATTTGCTTTTTGTGGTCGAGTTGCCTCCAAAACGTATGGGGAAAGAGAGCAGAGGGGCGAGTGTCGCCTTAAAAGTGTGCAGCAGAGAGCCTGAGACATCACAGCTATGATGGCCGGAAAGCAACAAAAAACAGAGAAAGAAGTCCATCTTGAGGAGCTGAAGACGCAACAGACTCAAAAAACGAAAGTTCAGGACAGTGTCACTGTGGTTTAATTAAAAATAATCAGCCCATAAACACAGCTATGTGCACTTATTCACTCATTTTTGGCTGAAAACATTTCGCTCCACCCATTTTGAGCCATCCTTAACCATGAATGGCTTGGTAACAGCAAGTAAACACACCTCTTCTGTGGTGCAGCTGTAAAATGCACACTGCGAGTAAACAGAGTCAGAAGAGGCATTGTTTGAAACCATGCTGTGTGCCGTTTTTCTCCCCCACATACTATTTGTGGCCATAAAACCAATATCTGTTAGTCTCCAAAAACTAGTTTTATAGCAACCATGCAATCACACATTGCATTTTCATGCAGAAATGCTTTCTGGTTTCCACTGCTATTCTGCACATTAACATCACTTTAGTTTCCACAGACTGTGACGCCTTCATAATAACGTCTATGCTCCATGTTCATTTTTTCAGTTCTAGGGAACCACACTTGTCGTGTCATTTTGCTCGGCCGCTGGGGTCAGTTTAGATTTTGGCCTTTTTTGGCCTGCATATCACTAACCCACTGTAGAGTTATCACCTTTAGCGCTACATTTTCTGAACATCTGCACATGTTTAGACACCGATCTGAACATGTTTAGACAGCGATCTGAACCATCACAGTGTAAAGGCATGCCTAAACCTGCCAATAATAAATATCAACTCAAGAACAAGCTCAAGAATATGGGACCTATTTCATCATTAGGTTCATTTCGTTACCAATTCAACAACAAAATGACTGAAAAGAAAAGAAGGACACTTACCCTCTCTGGAACAGATCTACATTGTAGAACTTGTGAAGCTCTACAGAGAACTCCACAGTGGCCTGGACCTCACTCATACTGGCGTCAGTGGTGGAGCAAGGCCAGCTTCAAATCATCTGCAGCATAACTGCGAAGAAACACAACAATTAATCACAGTCTAGTGTCAGCTGGAGTACACAGCTCTCTAAAAGGACAGTTTAAGGTGAAGCTCATTTCCAGCCCTAATCCATCACCTCTGATACAATCAACGAAGGCCTTCCAGAGCAAAATCCCAACACGACGTTCCTGTGACATATCAATCAGAAAACGTTCTTGTTCCCGGAGAAAACTGCTTTTTCCACGACTACACAGTCACACAGAGACGACAACAAAATAAAATAAATTCAGTAAAAAGGGAAAGGTAATACTCAATATGGAATACACTATGCTATGTACACAAATGCTGGGCATTAATACTATAGTGAAGTAACTTAATGAGAATGCAAGTAGCCCCTCCTAGCTGGTCAAATGGCCCACCTATCCTTATTACTGCTCCCATGTCTAATTTTCAGTAGGATCTAAAATAAAATAAGACATTCCAAACTAGTCCTGCAAAAAATACAGCTGTACAGATAAATGTGAATTAACGGACAGTTAACTACCAAGACCTGTAACAGAAAATGCCAATAAAGTGATTTAAAATAAGGTAGTTGACTAAAAGTCATTTAAAATAAATGCATAACAACTTAACAAATTCAAAACAAGTACGTGCTCCTAAGGGTAAATATGGTCCAAGATAAAAAATATTTGGAAATATTTATGGGTGACAGTAATGAAAATGTCAAATAATTGTTTGTGTTCTATTTCAAACACAGGGCTGTTTATTTGGTCATGGTTTCATATGAAAAGCCCAGGTCCAGCATCTAGCATATGCCATGGTTTTGTTGAAGGATAACAATACAGAGAAGGGCGGTCAAATAGGTTTAAGTTACATTCTGTGGTTTATGGCAGTGGTCCCCAAACCCCGTGGGTCATGTGACACCGGTCCACGGGCTGCACAGAAAAAAAAACGTGGATGTTACCCGTGTTCTGTTGTCGGCTCGTTGTTATGAAAATGCTGTTAATAAAGCTGCGAGTACACATTGGATTTACGCTTATTATTATATTTTAAAGATACCCCATTATTATATTTTTAAATATAAATAGTGGTTAGGGCATTGCCCCTGTGGATTCAAATTCCCAACACTGCTAGTGTCATCACCTCAGTACCCTTGAGCCATGTACCTTCCCCACACACTGTTCCCTGGGCAACCTTAATGGTGGGAGCCCACTGCTACACTTGGTGAATGGGTTAATGAATCCGTGTAAACAACTGAGAAAGCAGGACATTGTGTCAACACTCAATTTGATCTCTAACTTCCATTTCTCCACTTCTGGTTAACAGTCTGACACATTTGGTGTAAGCAGTTGAGGGCTGTGGGTCGTTCTCAAATACTGAAGCACTGAAAACTTTGTGAGAAGCAAGATTGTCATTCAATTCAGAAGCTAGTACAAGTTAATTTTATCTAAGGATTGGGGTTCATTTTTAAAGAATATGTGTATGATTTTGCAAGGTTTCACGAATTTCGAAGTTTTGAGAAGAGAGTCTGACATAAAATCACTCATAATGACCTTTTACAGCCCCAATATTTATTTTTTCTTTCTCTCCTGGTATTGTGAGGTCAAGAAAGCCACCATATTCACACACATATTCAACCTATAACTGTTTAACTGTTTAATGATGAATTTATAAAGAGCCTTTCAGACAAAACTGCTTTTTAAAATGGGTTACACTACAGGGCAGCCAATCAGAGCTGAGGTTGATTATATACATCTTAGTCACAGCAACTTGAGTTTACATGCGGAAGTTATTCTTCAGAATCTTAACACATATTGTACTATGCACTTTTGTGTAATAAATAAGTAACACCTTAAAGCCTTCAATTAAGATTTCCTTATCACAACCCATTTGCAGCTCTGTCTTTAGTCTGACCACAAGGAATGATAAGAGTTTCCATTTGGTTCTGTTATGAAAACTATGACAAAACTGTTGCTGAGGCATTGAGACATCTAAGAATATACAAAGAATTTCATGACATGTAATTAAATAGTGTGCTGATCTGCAGTGTCAGCTGTCATGCAGCTGAACTGCAGTTTCATCAGAAAACAAAACTGAGTCCCTGAAGTCAAAAGAATAGGCCCAGAATTCCTTCACTAGGACCAGTAGGGGTTGTATCAGCCTAATGGGTAAACCGCTTGCCTGTGGACCTGATAACAACAGAGTTGCATGTCCAAACCCCCACTTTCTGGGGCAGTCTAGTGGGTATGGTTAGCCCCTGTGATCAGGTTGTGTGTTCAAATCCTAGAACTGCTAGGATCACCACTGAGGAACCCATAAGTAATTTACCGTCCACAAACACTGCTCCCCCTGGGCACACCTTGTTGGTGGCAGCCCCCAGCTTCACTTGATGAATAGGTTGAATGCAGAGAAAAAATTACACCTTGTTCACACTGTTTACTGTTGTGTGTTCATAAGGGGCTACTTTAATGTAGGCAGAGCTCTATTTCAATTGCTTTTGCAATTAAAACATGACACAAATGTTATCAAGGTTACATGGAATATCAGGAACAAGCCTGCTTTTGGGATCATCCAGCAGAACCTGCAAGAATATCCTGTTGCAGTGCTGGCAGGATTTAAAACTACCCTTGTGTCAAACTTGCCTGCTACAAGATAAAAAATTGGTAATGAATGACGGGAGGGCCAAAAGTGGGTCGCAGCCAAGCTGACCGTCAGTGCTTTCTGATTGGTCAAAATGTTCAACAACACAAACAGAAACGACTCATTTCAAATTGCATTAATAACAGCAGAGAAGTCCACTTAAGCAAAAAACATACTCTCAGACTAGCGTTCCGCCCTGTGTCTTGAAGTTATGTATTTTTTGATGCACGCTACTTACTCTGCAATGCGTTTTGTAGGCACCACCGCTGTGCAAGCGCAATACACAGTAATTTAAGGGCAGTTTGGAACCATTGTCTTATTTTAAAAGCTCTACAAGGAAAGGCGGCTCAAAAACCGGGTGCAATAAAACAATAATAAAACTCATGAAGGACAATAGTGTAATTGCTGATGCAACCACACAAAGAAAAGAAAAACATTCTGCTGGTTTCACTCTATTGACGCGGTTTTGAGACGACTAGTCATAAACTGCGGGGAAAGAATTGCGCTGATGACGTGTTGGAAACTCAAAAACGGACCTGGAAAATCAAAGAGTGCTGCAAGTTCAGTACCATCACAGTACAGTTTAGGAACAACACGGTTCCTGTGTGCCACAAGCTAGAAAAATTAAGAAAAACAAACACTCTTTGGGGGAGCGTCTTCATATTTTTACGCACTTTTTAGTATCTATATTGTTTACATAAAACTAGACCATGGTGCAAAAAACGTTGGGGGCCGCTGCCCTAGAACACACTTTCTTTCTCACTTTGATCCAAATGAAAAAGCTGCTGTAATTCTAGTTCTGCTGAGAGAGGTGCAAAAACTTAGCTGCTGCAAAGTCTTGTGCTGTAAATAACACGCCTTGCCTATTTAACTAGCATACTGGCCAAACATAGAGGCAGATGCACGATGAGATTGGAAAGGCAATGAATCACTTTTTCAAAATAGCTCGGAAACACAATACCTGCGGCTAGTTTAAAGCACGAATGTTAAAATTAGGGTCCACAGCACTAAATCAACTGCACGGGCACACCTCCATACACACAAATCTCTTTTTCCGAGATTATTAAGGCCAGAAATAAATCATTTTACTCCTCCAGGTTTGAGAATGAAAGACTTGCTTTAATTGCAGTAAACACGTAATGTTTTTCTTTTAGATCATGAAATATTCTCAGGCAAACAAACAGTATCAGAGCATTTTGCTCATTGAAAGGGGTGGGGTGGGGGAGGGAAAACATTCGAAGTTAATATTTTATATGTCTTAAATTCAAATACATCAATTCCAAAACCACCAACATGTTACTTGTTGTGGTTTAATATATAATGTTGACAAGAAACAGTGGTCTTCTCTGGGCACAATTATATCCTACATTAATGGATTCTCATCCATAAACGGATTTAAAATATGTGTTTTTTGAATTTTAAGTAGAATGCTCAGTTAAGCTTTTGAGCATTCAGTACTTAATATTAAATAAACTCTTTTAAAGTACTTTTGGAGCACAAGGCAGGCAAGGGAAAGGGAATTTTAAGTCATTACATTTACATTTACGGCATTTATCGGACGCTTTTATCCAAAGCGACTTCCATTCCCTACCTACAGGGGGCAGACTCTCCCTGCAGCAACTTGGGGTTAAGGGTCTTGCTCAGGGACCCAGTGGTGGTGCTGAAGGTAGGATTCGAACCCATGACCTCTTG